>VDFB02266847.1:0-109802 GCA_007258455.2 Sequoia sempervirens
TAAGTATACAATGAATATATTTTATCTTTAGATTTAATTTGAGATTCATTTGTTTTTTTCATTATATGTATTTCCTTTAGTGATTAAATTATTTTCTTAACTTATTTGTTTAGTTACTTGAGTTTATTAAGTGTTAAGTGAGGGTTGATATATCCAACTCTTGGAAGAACCCCTAACCCTGCACCAAAAACCTAAGTGTTGGTAACATTCTTTCTTACCTAGGTTGCTTACATACTCGCTTTTGAATGGGATCAAAGTATAATATATATGTAGTTATGTTTTCTATTCTATGTTTGATGTGAACTATTGAATATGGGTCAATTTTTTAAGTAGGACTTGAGGGTTGTTACAAAGAAAGAGAAAAAAATACAACCTAAAAAAAGAAGGATGAAAAGGCAGAGAAAAAGCAACAATAGAGGAAAAAGAAGTAAAGAAGGAGGATATCATGTGTGTAGATCTCCTCACAAATGTACTAAATAATAAAGGGACACTAAATCAAACTACACAAATGTAAACTCAAGTGGGGTTAGAAAATAAAGGGGCAATTGTAATGTAATAATTAGACACATTAGAGTGCCTATTGATATCATAAAAAATATCATTGAGAGTTTCCTAGATCAGGTTGTCTCTACTATCCAATAGAAGAGCTTGAAAAAATAACAAAAATATAAGAAATAAGAAGGAAGGCCATAGAACAGGTTAATCCAATTTTGACATATGAGCAAAAGAAAAATCTCACACAATTACATGAAAAATAACTAAGATTTAAATAGAGGTTGGACATACTAATGAGTCTCAATGAGGAGGATAAAAATAAAATAGAACAAGAAACCATGGAAATCACAAATAGGCCTACACAACACTTCAAGAAGAAAGGGGAATAACATAACATGAAAAAAAGAAGATTTTAACAACCCTTATAATGGACAAGTACAACATGATACTCTATAGAAATCACCCTCACCAAATAGAGTTACATCTTCCCTTCCACATCCCCCATGCAACACATAAAAGATTTTTTTGGCACAACACAAGAAAATCCAACCCATGTCAATACTACAAATTTTTCAATTACCATTAATATGTACACAAATAGATCTTTCAAATTTATCACCCCTTTAAAATTTTCAACTTAGGGATATATTTCACAACACCACAATAAAAATATTTTAGAAAACAACATGTAGAAAACGTAAAACAACTAGAAGATGCAATCAATATAATTCATAATAAACTACCTTTAACTATAGAAATATACAACAACATATAAATATAATTCATAATCAATATTGAAATATTTATATTCCAATATGTATATTTGGGCTATTAAGATCCTTTGCTTTGTAGAAAGACCTCCTTTATGAGAGGTCAATATGACAAGTAGGAGATGTAAGACTGCTCTCTATTATTTGTTTTGCAGAGTACTGATATGAGTTTCCAATTTTGCCAATAATATAGCATAACTAACATTCAAGTCAAATATATTTTTACTTGAAACATATATATTAATCAAGCTATTCAAACTACATGATTTAGATCTTATTAGAATTATTGAAATAAAAGACTACAAAATTTTCTCTGATCCAATTAGCTAAATTAATATACATTTTCTGTTTGTTAATGTATATGAATTACTCACATACTTCATAAACTTTTTATATGTTATTTATATATAAAGTTTTCCAGGACATGATAGGTGACATGGTGGACTTAATAGTACCTATGATTGAGCGTTGGAGATACACTTATTTATATATAAAGTTTTCCAGGACATGATAGGTGACATGGTGGACTTAATAGTACCTATGATTGAGCGTTGGAGATACACTGTTATAGCAGAGGGAGAATCTGCAGACATAAATATAGAAGATGACATAACAGAAGTCACAGAAAATATCATAGCAAAGATATCATTTGGATCAAATTATGAGGAAGGAAAACAAGTATTTGGCAACCTAAGAAACCTTCAAAAATTACTGAGCTCCAAACCCAATCACTTTATTGGAGTTCCAGGAAGCAGGTAATTCTTATTTTTCAATTAAAGTTAAATAATATAATATGTCATAATATAGCAAATTAAAATATTAATTTAAACAGTACATTCTAAGTTTCCATTTGTTTAGATGGTCCATCCGAAATCACACTAGTTTTTTCAACAAGAACCATAGTCATCTAAATAAATCAAAGCTTAAAATGTACTGTTTGAACTTATTTGATTTTTAGATTTCATGCAACCTCTCATGAATTCTCTTGTAAAATGTAAGAAAAAAATTTTACTTCAAGAGATTTCATTTTATGCAAATCAAAACTACACTTACAAAGAAATTCATGTTTTTGTAATTTTTGAATAGATTTATAAATAGAGTGCATCATAGTGCAAAAAAGCTGGGAAAGGAGACCGATCGGCTACTGGAGTCAATCATAAGTTCACGAAAGAGAGCTAAAAGCACAGGCCACTTTGGAAATGATCTTCTGGGACTTATTCTGGGTCATGAAAACATGAGTTATGCAGGAAGAAAGAAGCTTACAACACGGGATTTCATGGATGACTGCAAAGGTTTTTTCATTGCAGGTCATGAAACAACTGCAGCATCTGTAATATGGAGCATGATGCTTCTGGCTTTGAATCCTGATTGGCAAGAACGTGTCCGAACAGAAGTGATGGAGATTACACAAGGGAGAATTCCTGATGCAGACATGCTCGCCAAGATGAAAAATGTCTGTAAGATGAGTTTGTTTTTATTTACACTTTTTTTTCTAAAAAATAAATCTTAGAATATAAAATTACAGTTGGTAACATTTAGGGTCAGTAGAATTTTTCTTTTTTAGAAAAGCTTGTAAATCAACATCAATTTTTTTTTGGAAAAAATTTAAGTTTAAGACTGCATTGAAATTTCTATCTAATTATGGCTTGTGTAGATCGATATGCTAAACAATTGACTGTAAAAATATGACATAACTTACAAGTCAAAGAATGTTGAAATTCAAAATATCCAAGTACATAACAATGACAAATCATAGAGAGAAAGGAAATAACCATACAAGAGGTTCAAACCATTATACAAAACTATATGGAGAAACGCTTGCAAGAAAAAACTCACTCAAAAAGATCTAAAATTTATATTAATCTTTCAACAGGGTTACATCTATACAACTTCTCCTCCTAAATCTCTACAACATTTAGTTACTTCTACAACCTGCAAAACAACTTGTTTTTCCTCCAACTCCAAGCTCCAATATATAGCTAAAAATAATACAAGAAAACGTAAATGGTTTCTAATACATTGAACTCAAACCATGAGTCAAGTAGTCTATAAACAAAAGATACTTGATGGCATGTGTTAAAGAGTTGAAAACATCTTTTTTACAAGCTTCAAGACTTTTCTCATCAATTTAGATATCCAACTTCTCCAGAAACAAAAGCAATTAATAGAAGACAAAATGACAACTCTTTGCATCCAATATCATGCACTTTTTACAATATTATAGATGTTTCTTGCATTACCATAAACAATGAAATTATCTTCTATTTCACGACAAGTGTCCAAAGGTGTTGTCATTAGCTAAATTAAGCTTCCCCACTTAATGTCACCTTTTTTTTTTTTCCTATCAATCTTGAACTTAGTACCCTGTTTAGTGATGTACACTTTTCTTTCAAATTGGGGACTGTTGGTGAAGCCTGCTATTTATATAGCCTGTTTAGTGATGTAGACTTTTCTTTTAAATTGGGGACTGCAGGTCAAGCCTGCAAGCACATTGGATCAGCGAAGGTATAGTGTTTGCGATCACAATAGTCCAACGGAGACTTGAACACTGGTGACCACAACAACCATCACACTATGAGATGAACCCAATAATAACTAACTATTAAAATATTAAAAATAAAATACGTAATCATAAGATTACAAGAAAAAATAAATAAAAAATTGAGATAACTTACAATGGTAAGGAGGAAAAACACATAAGACGTCTCAATTCGTGAAATAAAATTTATTTAGATTGGTATTTATTTAACTGAGGATGTCAGGCAGAGAAATATTTTGGCAGCCTTATTCAGGTAGAAGAAACAAAAGGGAATGATTCGAGAGGGTTGAAGTTTGGATGTCTTGGTTTCAGACCCAAAAGTGCAAAGTGCCTTGTCCCAGAACCAGGGGCTTCCATTAAACATAGCATCTCCATTCCAAGGGGAAAAGCATACCACCAAAAAATCATCCTCATAAATGATAAAGCCCAAGGCTTCCAGTGAAGAGTCAAACATTCATGGAGATTGGCCACAATGTCCATTTTTTTGGAATTTACAGATCAATGCACTTTCTTAAACCTGCTCGGTCACCTTATCCCTGAATACTACTTCAAGGCAGGGCTCTTATCTTTGACACGACCCACAACCCCAAGACCCAAGAGAGGCCATTATGACCAGAAATCGCAGGGTGCATTCCAGAAGTTTTATGCTTAGCCGGAATTCCAGATTGGGAGTCGCTAAAAGCAGAGGCCCGAATGTTATCCACAGCGGCGAAAGTATCAACAGTAGCAATATTACAAACCCCAGATTTGTTTCTGTAGATGCCGGCGCTCCCCACACTGTTATTAGAAGAGGGATGTGCTTGGAAACTTGAAATAGGTCTGGCTGCAACAACAGAATCTTCCAATAGCGAGGAGTCTGCAAAGGGAAGGTCGAGGCAGGACACCTGAATCCCTGATCTTAGAAGCTTTCCTGGAATCCATTTCTCCTGCACACATTTAAGTGTGTCGTTTGCTGTCTCTTTTTTATGATGGATCAAGAAGTGATCTAAAACATTGATAAAAAAAAAACTATCCCCCAAATTAAGTCAGAGGCAATCTTAAATATGTACTTCCTATTCTGGTGATGGATGATGGATCAAGAAATGTGATCTAAAATATTGATGAAAAAAATGTTGCCCAAATTAAGTCAAAGCAATCTTAAACATCTTTAGAATGTTCCTCTCGATAAATCATGTCTTCAAATCATTATAGCTCAACTTTGATATATTTTAAATATTCAACACTATTAATTTTCAAAAACATACTATATTCTTACATAAATATTATTTACTTCAATAATTAAAGATAAATTTTGGTTAATAAAAATAAGATAATCTTTTTTCTTTTTTCATTCTTTGGGAGAAACTATTTCGGCTAAGTGTGACTTGGCTGAGGGGGTGGATTTGGGAGATGTTGCCTGTTGCACTCGTCCCAACCTTTCTCTTTAAAGGGGTGTTGCTCAGGGTGCTAGTCAGATCATGAGAAATAGATGTCAACATCTTCTTCGGAAGATAAACAAGGAGGGGTGTTGGTGTCCACCTCCTTAGGGTGTGTTGAAAATCAACATAGATGATTCTTCTCGAGGAAATCCTGGTCATGCTAGTATTGGGGGTGTTGGGCGGAATAGTTCTAGGACTGATGAGTTTATCTTTTATGTTTATAAAGGTTGGTATACTAACAATGTGATGGAGGCTCTTGCCATTTTATGTGTTGTAGAGCGCGGTTGCACTCTTAGGTGGAGACAGATCATTTGTGAATCTGATTCTCAGATGGTGGTGACTTTGCTAAGAGGCAACAATTAGAGGATGTCAGTTGACATTTGGCTGTAATTATAAAACAGATCTTAATTTGTGTGCTTCCTTGGAATCCGTTACTTTCTGTCACATTCCTAGATAATGGAATGGGGTTGCAAATTGTTTAGCTAAGTGGGCTTCTAATCATTTGCAAAATTGGAATGTTGTGGAAAGGGGTCAATTACCCCCGAATTTGTCTCAATAATTGGACCACTTAGTGGAGATAGACATGGGTGTTGAATGCCCTTGCTTTGTACTGCTCTATTTTGGTTTGAATAATTTTTTACCCCTCTTTTAGTTTAATAAGACTATAAAGTTGTTTAGTGTTTCATTATTGAGAAATTGTTTTTAATAGGATTATAAATTGTTATTTATTATTTCATTTTTGAAGATGTTATATTTAAGTAGAATACTTTGCCATACTGTAAAAATACATAGATGTATACATTTAGAATAATTAAAGTGAAATAAATAGATATTATTATATTCTAAAACATTCAAAACTATCAATCCATTTATAATATAATTACAATCATAACATCACTTTAAGACAATTTTTAACATCTAAATAGTTTTAGATTTATTAAAAAGGTTATTTGATTTTAAAAAATGTTATTAATGTATTTATCTTTTATAAAGTCTAAAATTTTAAAGAGTAGAATCTTAATATCTAATTTAAAAAAGAAAGGTTTCTTATATCATAATTGTTTTTTTTTTTTTAAATTTCCATAAAAAATCATTTTAATCTTTAATAATTGAAAAAATTGTTATCTTTAAAGAGCTTATACAGTTTTTTTCACTTCTAATTATTTATAAATGAATAATGTAAATAGATTATTAAATATTTGAAATAATGTTAATCAGTTGGAATTACTTTTAATATTGATTATATTGCAATGAATGAGTTTTACCTTTTGTTTATATTTTGTGATTTATTAAAGTACCTTTTTTTTTAATCTTGTGATAGATGGGTATGGTGATGAGCGAGACAATGAGGTTGTATCCACCAACATCTTATACATTTAGACAAGCCAACCAAAACATGCAAATGGGTGACATTTTTGTTCCCAAAGGAACATCTATTTGGTTTGACATCCTTGGCTTACACCATGATCCAGAGCTATGGGGTATAGATGTCAATGATTTCAATCCTAAGCGATTCGAACTTGGTGCATCTAACACATGCAAACATCCTATGGGCTTTCTCCCATTTGGATTTGGAAATAGAATGTGTGTTGGTCAAAATTTAGCAAATGTTGAACTACAATTAATCATTACCATGGTGTTGTCAATATTTAGAATATCGATATCACCCACTTATTATCATTCTCCTAAAATTGTACCATCTCTTAAACCTTCTAAAGGAATGCCTCTTATATTTCATTTCTTGTAAAAAGTGCACTTGACATTTTATTAAAAATTCACTTCGTATACACAATAATGATTTTAATGTTAGATCATAAATATCATTCAAATCTGGTAATTGCATCTCATAAACCTAGAATGCATGTTACATCTAGAAACATATAAAAATTATTATATTTTATTTAGATAATTATTAAGTAATTTAATATCATTATTAAATCTTATGTTTATTTAATTTTTATATTATATATTTGTAAATGATTTTTCCTTAGAAGTTGATTTAGGTTAACTAAACACAAATTAGTTTAGATTAATCAATGAAATTTGATACTAATGATTTATTGATTTGCAATATTTACTTTTGTAAATGTTAGTAATAAATGAGGCTACCTTTTTTGTATCGAACAAAGTTAAATATAGTAAGATGAGTACCCAAAAGATGGCTACATAAAAAAGAAGCAAAGAAGGACAATCCTAGAAAGGATAAAAATAATGAATAACGAAATAACAAGACAACAAACAACAACATGTGAATACTTATGTAAATAGATAGGTAAAAATAATGCTATAAACTAGAACAACTATCAAAGCATCTAATCGAGTATACAAATATCTCATAAGAACTCAATTGAATAAACAACTATGTCGAGTTGTGTCACACTTTAAGTATTTCTAACTAAAAATCAATTTTGGTCAAACATATAATCTAGTAAGATTCATTCTTTTCAACTAAAATCGTTGGCTACAAATATATGGAGCACCACTTTGAGTCCAATTTATCAAAAAAATAAAATTATTTGAAAAACCTAAAGTTTCAATAACTCCTACTAATATAAATAACATTTTTAAAAAAATATAAAAATACCTTTTTGTAGATCCATAAGTGTAGTTTTCAAAAATATATTTATTTTAATAGTTTAATTATTATTTATATTTTATTTTTAATTTTTACTAAAAATAGGTTATCAGCACAAAAATATTAGGTTGATTACCATGCCAAGGAAAAGTACTAAAACTTATTTAAAAAAAATGAAAGTTGACGTCCAATGGAATTATCAAAATTGGAAAAAAAATATATCCATGCACTAAAATTTCAAGTTATAAATACACAAAAAAATTGAAAAAAAAAAAAAATTTACTATAAAAAGTTTGACATCTCATGCAACTTCATTTTCAACATTTTATCAACAACTAAATTATAGTGTTAATTTATTAAAAACTAGTTTAAAATAATTTTTTAATTTTTTTAAAAAAATACAAACATAAAATATACTAAAAAATACATATTTTACTAGTTTACATCATTTCAAAATTCAAAACATATATGCCACTTTTTAGTGATTCAAGTTTAAAAGTTGGATCAGTGTTGGTCATTTCCTTTATAAAGTGTGACACAGCGTTGTGCTTTTACCCCAAAGTAAGAAAAGAAGAAGAGAGAATACATTCCATATAATTTAATAGCCCCTATGTTTGGAAATGAAAATAATGTAGTCTTTTCACTTCTTTGATTGACTTGGAGTTGAATTGTTTATAATCTTATTTGCTTCATCTAATAAGTGACCTCTTTCTTCATGTTTAGTATTCCTATAGCTATGAAAACATGGACTGTGCAGTCTTGAAAAATGTTAGAGTGAAGCCCTAAAAATATAGTTATTGTAACACCCTGTCATGCGAACCCCAATGGACAACTAAACAATAATTACCGCACATTTTTTTTTAAAGTATATCTAAACATACATGAGATGCACATTGAGTCATAAGCCATAAAACTTAATTAAATAAATTCACTAACACTTACGTCACTTGGGGTACACGATGAGTCATTACGAAACTTAAATCCATACAACAACGATAAAGAATGAAAGCCAAAGATATAATCTATAACAAAGTAAACATTTACAAATGTAATACATACATGACAAAACATTAATAAGAAACCATCCATGTATGTAAAAACAACATATACATGATTAACTCAAACTCATAATGATGAACTCTCTTTCTTCATATAAACTCAAGGGACATGTGTCCACATATACAACATATCGAATAACAACTGCCATGGATCAAAAGTTGCACAAGGTTTATCATTACATTTCATTACAATGTTCAAGAGTACAACGATACAAAGCATTCCTCGCATGAGCGAAAACCATATGACAAGATAGCATGATACAACTAAAGAGATAAGTATAAAGTATCACAACTGGCTCCAAGACGGATACAATTCTGGAGTCACCACAAGTAACACAAATCTGCACCTCACGATCCTTGATTGGGGACCCAATGGGGTGCTTAACACATTCCACCCGACCACGTGGATCTGAAGACCCACCCCCCGTGCAAGGAGCTGACAAGAAAGAGACCTCAACCAAGAACATCCAAATAGGGAATCACAAGACTCAACGTCATACAAGAGTAACATGAAACCCAAGGATAGTCACAACATCAATAAACCATGACCAAAAATATGACATCCAAACATGATGACAGTAAATCACTTCATAACAGTGATAAACCACATTTAGAAACATAGTAACAATAAATCAAATATCTTAACATCAATAAATCGCTATAACAACAATCAACCACTTTAAAAAACATAGCAACAATAAATCACTTTCCAAATATTACAACAATAAGTCACTAATCATATCTTCAATAAGTCTCAAGACATAATATGTAATACCCCTCACATTGTTTAGACTTATTATTTTTTGTGCTTTGCTTGGATACTTTGATGATACTGTTATTGTTTGATTTGGCTAGTTAGGTGTTTGATGATGTTGTTATTTCATTATGGACATGATTATTTTATATGACATTATGGTTGGTTACATTAGTTGATTTTCAGAATTATGATATGATGTAGTGAGTTAATTAGATATGTTATGAGATGATTGTTAGTTAGAAATGTTGAATTATTGGTTATATTATAATTGTTAGAATAGGTGTGATGAAGGACAATATGGCATCACTCGTTCGCGAGTGCCCTGCTATGTTGCGATTCCTTCTCATAATGTAGTACTTTGATTTAATGCTTTGATTTTATATATATGTATGCACATGTACACAACTTCACTTGTATGCAGGATTTGCAGGTACAAGTCTCGATTCCACCTGCTTCGGCAGGACAGGGCGAGCACTAATAGCCCAACGGATAAATGTTGAAACAGAGGTGACGATGAAGTCCTCCCGTTCCATGATGTCAGATCGTCTCATTTGTTTGGTATTGTTGATTTTTATGTAATTGTCATCATTTGTGTATTGTGTTATGTGTTTTGTCATATTTTATTTAAGATGGCATTTATAGTTATGATTTATTTTAATGATTGAAATAGTTATTTATTTTAATGTTAGATTAAGTTCTATTTAAATATTTTTGAAAATCATATATTTCAATTAAATAATAATTAAATATTAAATGTGTCTTAATTATTTTAATCAATTATCTAGTGGTGGATAATTATTAGAATAATTTATTTAAATTAAATAAGTAATGTGATGTGCAAGTAAAGTTGCAAAAATAGAAATTAAAACAATAAAACAAATAAATGAATGAAAAGATTGGGAGAGCAAATAAGAATAGAGATCTGGGTAAAAAGCTGGCTTTTAAAGAATTGTTTTCTTTTATTTTTTATTTTTAGAGTTTTTGTGAGAGATGAACAATATATTTTTATTTTAATTAAGAATTTTGAGAGTTACACACACACAGAAGATATTAGTTACAGAAGTTGCAGAAGACATGGGCTTGGGTATTCTGAAATTTTAAAAAGGATATTGGATTCTTTTGCATTTTTGAAGGAGAGTTTTTTGAAGGGGATTGGAAATCTGTTACTGGGTTGCTTTGGGGAAGTTTTCTGAACAGAGAATCGGTTCGAGTTCGAGCACAAAATTATGTAAAGGAGATTTGGAAGCACGAACATGGAGTTCTTCAAAGTCATCAGAATCAAACGGGCTTCATCAAATTCTCAAAGAAGCGTAGGACTCCAGGTTCCCGTCTCTATCTTTGATTTCTCTGAATCTGCAAAATAAACAAAAAAAATTTATTATGATTTGAATGAATTTGTGTTGTAAATAAAAAAGAGAATCTGTCTGTGATTTAGGTTTAAATGAATCCTTTGAGTTTAGAAAATAAATATACAAATAGGCCTTCTTGAAAAGAAAACCCATGTGGAAATTAGAAATAATGCTTTGCAAATAAACTGAAATGAAACTCTGTTGAATTCCGTATGAATACGCTCAATTTCTCACTCTTACATTACTGAGGAAAAGATCAGTCTTTGTGTTTAAATAAATTTGAAATTTTGTTTTTTTTGTGATTATCTTTAATATGGATTTTAAATATGTGATGATTCTGTATTTTATACAGAAAATTAAATTATCTGTGTTTGTGTAATTTTATATATATAACTATATCTATATTCATTGATTTCGTGTATATATATATATATATATTTGTATTTATATACATATATATATATATATCCTTGTATTCATTTTTTTTTATTGAAATCTTTGTTTAAAGTATTTATATTTTTTAAAGAAAAGGAAAATTGAAATTTTCGTAGTTTGTATACTGTACCATGCGCAGAGAATTATTTCGTTTTCCGTGTTCAAAATAAAATAAAATAAAATATGAAAAAAGTTTTGTTTGTATCGATTTTTTTTTTTTTAATTTTATTAAAGTTATTAATGGGGGTTTGGGGGGGACGGCTGGGCCGTACCCCGCCCCTGTCACAGCAGTCCATGATGTGTACAGCAGTCCTTACGGACTGCTGTGTACAGCGGCCGTAAGGGCCGCTATGTACAGCAGTCGTAAGGGCTGTGTACAGCCGGGGCCTGTTGTTTTTAAATTTGATTTCAATTTGTTTATTTTATATATGTTTTTTTTAAGTTTTGTTTATTATTTATTTTAAATATATATATATATATATATATGTATGTATGTATGTATATTTATATTCTTATATGTATTTACAATTTTCAAAATATAATTACAATGAAATTTATAAATAAATTATAATCAGTTATGTAATGTTATTTATAAAAAAATGGATTATATTTATTTAATTTTAATGTTAATTTATTTCATTGCACGAATGTAATTTTATATTGGTTTTAAATGTTTAATTTTGTTCCTATTTAGGTAATTTTTATATATTCTAAATGGGCAATGTTTGATTATTATTTTGATTAAATAAATATTTAGACAAGAATTAGCTTTTAGTTGTAATTGTGGACTTTATTGAGACAATCATTTTTAGTTACATAGTTGGGATTGGAATCGAACTTAAATGTGTAACCTTGTAAATGTGATGTGAGTTTCCTTGTATATTATGTTTTTTTTTTCTTTATCGCTTATTGTTGTCGATGTGGGAACCCTATCGTATTGTAACCCTAGTCCAGAGGCATGTTTATTGTTGAAGTTGTCTTCATCTTAGTTATACCTTTGGTTTTGAAGCTTTGTGATTTATGCTTGGAAGGGTTGAACGTTTTCTTATGATAGTTGTTATGGGTTGTCGCGAGAGGAATATTACCTCGCGTGTGTGGATTCGAGTATTATGTTTTCTATGATTTAGTTCAATCCTTGCCGATTTGAGATATGTTAGGTGTCATAGGGAGAGTGGCTCTTCGTGGGCGCCGGTGCCTCAGGATGAGGAAGGGCTCAGGATAACCCACGAAAGAGTAGTTAAACAAGTGATAACCTAAACAATAGAATTTAGGGGGTTGGGTAGTTTAAAAACACAAGATAATAAAACATTGGATTCCTCGGCTATGCATTAGGGCTACTATAGACTAGTGATAGACTAAGAAGGTCGTGGTCGGCAAAGCCATAGTCTCATCTTCATGAGAGATTATTGGTTCTGCATTAGCTACCCTATGGTGCCGGTGCCTTAGTTGGAGGAAGGGCCAGGAGATCCATAGATGGGTGCCGGCGCCTCCATTGGAGGAAGGGCCAGGAGAATCCCATGAGAGCTATGCAATGACACTCTCCACTTGACACCCTTGTATTTTGTTTGTAGTTGCCTCTGGATATTGTATCTTTATGATGCTTTTGATTCTTGTGAATTTGTTTCATGATTGTTTAATTGGTGATACTTCATGTTATTGTGATGAGTTCTTAGTTCTAACTTGTTATGTGATTTGTGAACGTTGATGGTTGTTCATTGTATGCTTTGAGTTGTACTTGTTTTGTATCATGTTGTTGTTGAGTTGGTTTGACATTCATGGTCAGGTTTTCTTCCTCGTCACCTCTGAGCACGGGGGGGTGAGTTACTTGTAATTCACATGGTTGGGTGGAACGTGCTCCGCACCCGTTGGGTTCCCCATCAGCATCTTGTCTTCTCAGCATTCCATAGTGGAGTTGTTCCAGTATACACTTGTATTTCATATTTCATTATTCTTATATTAATTCCCCATGTTGGGAAATTCAATGTAATTCAATTATCAGAGATTGTAATTGTAACATTAAAAAAATGATGTAATAGTTAGGATTATTTGTATCTTTATTAAGGGATTTATCATGGTTATATTATGTGATGTTATTATTCTCGTATCATGGTTATTGGATATGTTGTAATCTTAATCTTTAATTTCGTTTAGTTGTTGCGATGTAACCTCGCGTGCCCCAGAGAACTAAGTGTGTTAATGCTATGTGATTATGCTATGTGGTTATGGTTTAATGTTATTGCATGTTTAATGTAATTGTTTTTTTTTTTTTAAAAAAAAAATTATTTGCATGTGTGTGTGTTCTCTGGGGTTTGCACGACGGGCGTTACAACTTGGTATCAGAGCCAAGGTTGCAAACGCTAGGGTCTTTGGGTAGTGTAGTCCATTAGGTTACCGTATGTGCAACTCTTGAGCTCATTTTGTACTTTATCTTGGTGCAGAACTATGCCTCGAGGTAGAGGACGTGGCCGTGCAAGAGGCCGTGGTGTTGGTCGTAGAGCAAACCGGCGAAGCCCCTCAGTTCCTAGTTCCCATGGTTCCGAGCATGAGGAACAACAGAGTCTTCACAGCATTCCATCAGGTGGCCATAATCCGGCACAGCCTGGTCTAGACGGTCAGTTACAACATATACTTGGAGAGATTCTTGACCGATTGGGACCCAGGCCAGATGAGGTGCACCAGGTTGAGAGGGAGAGAGAGAGGTCTCCGAGGTGCAGGGATACAGATGTAGTTCAGGATGCAGTCATAGCAGGCCATATGAGAGATCTGATGAGGGCACACCCTCCCACTTTTGATGGTTCTGGAGGAGGTCTAGAGGCTGAGACTTGGTTAATTGACTTAGAACGTTGCTTCGCTATGCACCCCTACGGTAGCAATACCAAGGCACGGTGCGCAGTTATGCACTTGCGAGGCTTCACATCTACTTGGTGGCGCCTTGAGGAACAGAAGTTGCATCTTGATCTCAGCATGGTTACTTGGGAGTTGTTCCTAGACAGGTTCATGGCTCGCTTCCTCTCAGATCACTGGAGGCAACGTAGGGCTGACGAGTTTCATGATCTCAAGCAGTTATCTATGTCAGTGGAGCAGTCTGAGAGGCGCTTCTATGAGTTGAAGCAGTATGCAGGGATTAGCCACGATGAAGGTATGTTAGTGCAACATTTTGTTCAGGGCTTAAATGCCCGCATTAGTGGTGGAGTACGAGTCTTCGAGCCAAAGACGATGGAAATGGCAGTGGAGAAGGCTCGCTTAGTGGAGGAGAATTTGGCCATGGCTTTGGGTGATCACATCGGAGTACAAATTGGCAGCACGCCCGCACCTGGTTATGTTACTCATGGAGGGCAGTCACAGGGAGCAGGATCTTCCAGGAATAGGAATCCACCTTCTAAAGGGGGTCAGCAACATCAGTAGCAACAGCAGCATCAGCAACAGCAATCACAGTCGAAGCATGAAAACTCTCAACCTCCGCAGGATGGCAATTCGCAGTTTCATAGGGATCGGAACAGGATTAGGCACCAAGTTCGTCAGGAACGTTTTGCACAGCCTGCACCTAGTTTTTAGTCAGCGCCGAGTCGAGGAAGCTTTCAACAATCCAATGCTCCATCCGAGGGCAGAGGATTTGGCCGAGGTACTAGTTGCTACTCATGTGGGCAGCAAGGGCATATCGTTAGATTGTGTCCACAAAAGAGCACTTCTGAATTTAATCAGAGAACTGTCGTTTCTGAGCCGACGGTGGGAGATGTGGGTAGGTATCATCAAGTGTTTTCCATAGTTGGCGATCGCCAGGCTGGGTACCAGGATGCAGGTGTAGAGGCTTCTAGTAGAGGACGAGGTTCTGGCTTAGGAGCTCGCGAGTGAGCTCGAAAGGGCTCGATGGTGTCCTAAACGTTGTGATCTTGGTGTCTTGGGAGGATGTCTCCCTTATTTGAGAATCTTACTTTTTATTCTTTTATTTAATGGCTTCCAGGAGTAAGCCATGTCCTAGGGGGGAGGATGTAATACCCCTCACACTGTTTAGACTTATTATTTTATGTGCTTTGCTTGGATACTTTGATGATACTGTTATTGTTTGATTTGGCTAGTTAGGTGTTTGATGATGTTGTTATTTCATTATGGACATGATTATTTTATATGACATTATGGTTGGTTACATTAGTTGATTTTCAGAATTATGATATGATGCAGTGAGTTAATTAGATATGTTATGAGATGATTGTTAGTTAGAAATGTTGAATTATTGGTTATATTATAATTGTTAGAATAGGTGTGATGAAGGACAATATGGCATCACTCGTTCGCGAGTGCCCTGCTATGTTGCGATTCCTTCTCACAATGCAGTACTTTGATTTAATGCTTTGATTTTATATATATGTATGTACATGTACACAACTTCACTTGTATGCAGGATTTGCAGGTACAAGTCTCGATTCCACCTGCTTCGGCAGGACAGGGCGAGCACTAATAGCCCAACGGATAAATGTTGAAACAGAGGTGACGATGAAGTCCTCCCGTTCCATGATGTCAGATCGTCTCATTTGTTTGGTATTGTTGATTTTTATGTAATTGTCATCATTTGTGTATTGTGTTATGTGTTTTGTCATATTTTATTTAAGATGGCATTTATAGTTATGATTTATTTTAATGATTGAAATAGTTATTTATTTTAATGTTAGATTAAGTTCTATTTAAATATTTTTGAAAATCATATATTTCAATTAAATAATAATTAAATATTAAATGTGTCTTAATTATTTTAATCAATTATCTAGTGGTGGATAATTATTAGAATAATTTATTTAAATTAAATAAGTAATGTGATGTGCAAGTAAAGTTGCAAAAATAGAAATTAAAACAATAAAACAAATAAATGAATGAAAAGATTGGGAGAGCAAATAAGAATAGAGATCTGGGTAAAAAGCTGGCTTTTAAAGAATTGTTTTCTTTTATTTTTTATTTTTAGAGTTTTTGTGAGAGATGAACAATATATTTTTATTTTAATTAAGAATTTTGAGAGTTACACACACACAGAAGATATTAGTTACAGAAGTTGCAGAAGACATGGGCTTGGGTATTCTGAAATTTTAAAAAGGATATTGGATTCTTTTGCATTTTTGAAGGAGATTTTTTTGAAGGGGATTGGAAATCTGTTACTGGGTTGCTTTGGGGAAGTTTTCTGAACAGAGAATCGGTTCGAGTTCGAGCACGAAATTATGTAAAGGAGATTTGGAAGCACGAACAGGGAGCTCTTCGAAGTCATTAGAATCAAACGTGCTTCATCAAATTCTCAAAGAAGCGTAGGACTCCAGGTTCCCGTCTCTATCTTTGATTTCTCTGAATCTACAAAATAAACAAAAAAAAATTATTATGATTTGAATGAATTTGTGTTGTAAATAAAAAAGAGAATCTGTATGTGATTTAGGTTTAAATGAATCCTTTGAGTTTAGAAAATAAATATACAAATAGGCCTTCTTGAAAAGAAAACCCATGTGGAAATTAGAAATAATGCTTTGCAAATAAACTGAAATGAAACTCTGTTGAATTCCATATGAATACGCTCAATTTCTCACTCTTACATTACTGAGGAAAAGATCAGTCTTTGTGTTTAAATAAATTTGAAATTTTGTTTTTTTTTGTGATTATCTTTAATATGGATTTTAAATATGTGATGATTCTGTATTTTATACAGAAAATTAAATTATCTGTTTTTGTGTAATTTTATATATATAACTATATCTATATTCATTGATTTCGTGTATATATATATATTTGTATTTATATACATATATATATATCCTTGTATTGTTTTTTTTTATTGAAATCTTTGTTTAAAGTATTTATATTTTTTAAAGAAAAGGAAAATTGAAATTTTCGTAGTCTGTATACTGTACCATGCGCAGAGAATTATTTCGTTTTCCGTGTTCAAAATAAAATAAAATAAAATATGAAAAAAGTTTTGTTTGTATCGATTTTTTTTTTTTATTAAAGTTATTAATGGGGGTTTGGGGGGGACGGTTGGGCCGTACCCCGCCCCTGTCACAGCAGTCCTTACGGACTGCTGTGTACAGCGGCCGTAAGGGCTGCTGTGTACAGCAGCCGTAAGGGCTGTGTACAGCCGCGACCTGTTGTTTTTAAATTTGATTTCAATTTGTTTATTTTATATATGTTTTTTTAAATTTTTGTTTATTATTTATTTTAAATAAATATATATATATGTGTGTGTATATTTATATTCTTATATGTATTTACAATTTTCAAAATATAATTACAATGAAATTTATAAATAAATTATAATCAGTTATGTAATGTTATTTATAAAAAAATGGATTATATTTATTTAATTTTAATGTTAATTTATTTCATTGCACGAATGTAATTTTATATTGGTTTTAAATGTTTAATTTTGTTCCTATTTAGGTAATTTTTATATATTCTAAATGGGCAATGTTTGATTATTATTTTGATTAAACAAATATTTAGACAAGAATTAGCTTTTAGTTGTAATTGTGGACTTTATTGAGACAATCATTTTTAGTTACATAGTTGGGATTGGAATCGAACTTAAATGTGTAACCTTGCAAAATGTGATGTGAGTTTCCTTGTATATTATGTTTTTTTTTCTTTATCACTTATTGTTGTCGATGTGGGAACCCTATCGTATTGTAACCCTAGTCCAGAGGCATGTTTATTGTTGAAGTTGTCTTCATCTTAGTTATACCTTTGGTTTTGAAGCTTTGTGATTTATGCTTGGAAGGGTTGAACGTTTTCTTATGATAGTTGTTATGGGTTGTCGCGAGAGGAATATTACCTCGCGTGTGTGGATTCGAGTATTATGTTTTCTATGATTTAGTTCAATCCTTGCCGATTTGAGATATGTTAGGGGTCATAGGGAGAGTGGATCTTCATGGGTGGCGACACCTCAGGATGAGGAAGGGCTCAGGATAACCCACGAAAGAGTAGTTAAACAAGTGATAACCTAAACAATAGAATTTAGGGGGTTGGGTAGTTTAAAAACACAAGATAATAAAACATTGGATTCCTCGGCTATGCATTAGCGCTACCATAGACTAGTGATAGACTGAGAAGGTCGTGGTCGGCAAAGCCATAGTCTCGTCTTCATGAGAGATTATTGGTTCTGCATTAGCTACCCTATGGTGTCGGCGCCTCAGTTGGAGGAAGGGCCAGGAGATCCATAGATGGGTGCCGGCGCCTCCGTTGGAAGAAGGGCCAGGAGAATCCCATGAGAGCTATGCGATGACACTCTCCACTTGACACCCTTGTATTTTGTTTGTAGTTGCCTCTGGATATTGTATCTTTATGATGCTTTTGATTCTTGTGAATTTGTTTCATGATTGTTAATTGGTGATACTTCATGTTATTGTGATGAGTTCTTAGTTCTAACTTGTTATGTGATTTGTGAACGTTGATGGTTGTTCATTGTATGCTTTGAGTTGTACTTGTTTTGTATCATGTTGTTGTTGAGTCGGTTTGACATTCATGGTCAGGTTTTCTTCCTCATCACCTCTGAGCACGGGGGGTGAGTTACTTGTAATTCACATGGTTGGGTGGAACGTGCTCCGCACCTGTTGGGTTCCCCATCAGCATCTTGTCTTCTCAGCATTCCACAGTGGAGTTGTTCCAGTATACACTTGTATTTCATATTTCATTATTCTTATATTAATTCCCCATGTTGGGAAATTCAATGTAACTCAATTATCAGAGATTTTAATTGTAACATTAAAACAATGATGTAATAGTTAGGATTATTTGTATCTTTATTAAGGGATTTATCATGGTTATATTATGTGATGTTATTATTCTCGTATCATGGTTATTGGATATGTTGTAATCTTAATCTTTAATTTCGTTTAGTTGTTGCGATGTAACCTCGCGTGCCCCAGAGAACTAAGTGTGTTAATGCTATGTGATTATGCTATGTGGTTATGGTTTAATGTTATTGCATGTTTAATGTAATTGTTTTTTTTTTTTTAAAAATAAAAATTATTTGCATGTGTGTGTGTTCTCCGAGGTTTGCACGACGGGTGTTACATAATATCAATAGATCACTTCCAGAGGATTTCAATAAAACAACTCAAAAGGAATGCTAGAGGAGAGTGTCATCGCATGGCCTTACATGGATTATCTAGACAACCTGTCTCAAGGTGTTGCCTCCATCTATACATGGATTATCCAGACAACATATCACTAGGTGCCGCCTCCATCTATGGTTATCTTGACTGCCTATCTCAAGGCGTCGCTCCATAGGGTTACTCATGTGGAATCGTTAACCTCTCGTGGAGACGAGGTAACGATCTTGCCAACCTCTTAATTAATTAATTAGGTTATCACTTATTACTCTAACTCTTGTGTGGGTTATCCTGGCTCTTCCTCCTATTTGAGGTGTCAGCCCTCATGAAGAGCCACTCTCCCTAGACACCCAAATCATAAAACCAAATCATCAAGGGGTTGTACCAATACTGGAAAAGTACAACATCTCAAAACTAAAACACATGTGAGGCATTTACCATCTCGCCAATAGCCATATACATAGTTGCTCATGAAATCAGGCACAACCCAAGCATAAACTTAAAATCACAATTGCGATTAAAATTTGGGCAAAGACCAAATCAATGAAGATTCATTATGAAACCAGATTACCATCGCCTTTGGAAGCCCAAAAAAATGACTACCCAAAAATCTTAGAAACAACAACACGGGTTTTCCAATTAAATTGCAACACAAATAAAATGAAAGAGGACTCCTCGAATCAAAATCAATCTCAAAAGGAAGTCCCATCAAAATGGAACCCTCAAAAGCCAACCATACAAAACAAAACAACTCAGGAGGAAGTCACATCAAGACAGTACCATCAAAATTATCTTTTAATCCAACACGAACAAGCAATCACGACAACCATGATAGCAATAGTAAAAAATCAATCAATCCATAACTCAATTCTTAATAAATCAATACAACCTAGGAACCACCCCTACCTCAATCAATCAAAATCAACATTTGTGCACTAGATAGTAATCATAAGAGATCTAAACAAATATCCATATAAAGAACTTATGAATCCACGATTAATTGAATATAAAGGAAATCATTATTCAAAGAATCATCTAATTTTGTTTATTTACATGGGCCTTACTAAATGTAAATGATTCAAATCAATCATTCAATTATTGAGGTAAGCAAAAAAAATCAATTAAACATTCTTCACACTAATAGGCATTATAACATAAATTATATATATTTTTAAACATCCTAAAATATCACTAATATAATTAAATGATCAGTAACAACCAGGTCATTCGACGAACTCAAAATCTAATGCTACAAGAACCTTATCCTCACTATACAATTATTTCACTTAATACCATGATTCAATATTTTATCCCAAGTTATAATGGAACACGTTAATATGTCTTATAACAATCTGATTTAAGAATTAGACTACTCCATCAATTTTTACACAAATATCAAAGGATATCTTAAGTAATTTTCACTCAACATAGTATGGTAACTAAGTTTGTCTAAAGTAAAAAGAAAAAAATTAACAATAATAGATTAGTTAGATTAAGTAGAAATAGTGAATGACAAAGATTCAAATAAATTAATAAAATATTTTTTCCAAAAAGAATTCCAATTTGAAAATTCTTTAATTAACTGACACTTCCATTCTACCATAACTATCGTTTATAATTCCAATGAAACCATTAATCATTAATTATCCCAAAAATATTCTAATTAATTTATTTAACAACTTCTTCAACTATCAAGTATTTATAATCAATCCCCTTCAATTCTAAAGGTGAGAGACCATTTAACCCTTCAGTATAATTATCTACTTAACCCGATATTCATTAAGCATATTCATTCCTTTCCTATCGTTATAATACCAATTCACGTATACTTTCATATCTTTTGTGTTTAGATGAGCATCCCTCTTATCTATTCTAATAACTCCTCCATGCAGCTTAATCCATATATTTCCCCTCATAGTAAATCTATTTGATATTCAAAACTCTATGTGATTATAGGCAGACACAATTATAAGGCTAATTCAATCATTACATTCCTCCTTTGCAATAAAAATATAATACATAATTGTAACACACCATATATATATTATATACACATGACGAGGGGAAAATTAATCACTCACTTTATAATAACAATCAGATTCGCTATTTTAAGTAGGTTCTATAACCATATATAAAAAGGAGGACAATGTATCTGCAAGAAAGTGTGGACTAGAGTACTACAAAGAATTACCGATTTGGTTTATACCAGTGAATACCGAACCTGAGCTGAATGATGGCTATGCTATGAATTTGTCGCCCCATATCGGTGAATCAAACGTTGCAAAATCAAACTTAGGATTAAATACTATGGAGACACGTCATATGTGGGTGGAGAACTAGATATATATGCGGCGAACTTGACAGTCATCGAGTGCCAAAGATAAATTTATCAGACCTTTTTAAATTTTGCATGACAGCCAGTCAAGGGATTACATGAACATCGACAAAGAGAAGGAGATGCTGAATGAGACTCAGGGTATCAGATTCCAACACAATATGTCGCCACCAACTTAACTATCAAGCATGAGAATTGGACTTCTAAGCATTCTTGTTTTCAAAGAAAACTAGACATATTAAACCAAATGCACATCGCAGTAAGAAGCTATCAAGGAAAGTTAAGTGTAAAGTATGGGAACGCCAAACACAGAATTCATGGAAGAAATAGCATTACTCTAAAATGTGGGTGGTAAGCCACACAACAACATCAAAGACATTAAAGGGCAGGGGCATAATCATAAAGACACAAACAAATGGCGAATACATTCATCCACCTTAGGGAATACCGAGCAACAAGTGTGTTCATGAAATAAACCACAATTCATCTATCAAGATAGAGCAAATATAAATCATAGTTGGAAGTGCGTGATCTCCATTCAAAGTGTAGTACCCCTCCATTTATGCTTATGTTTTCTAGTTACATGTTTTCATACTGATATATAGATTTTGGTATTTTGGTTTAGATATTTTGATCGCTGATTTTGAGCGACAGTGGATTCACTTTGTGACATGATGATACATTGTATGGTGATAATTGATTTCTGACATGATTTGATATAGCGTAGATATTTTTCCTTCAGATGTTATTGCTATATATACGTTTATGATGGACTAACTGTTATTTATTTTGTCAGTCTGATGTGACATGTATTAGTGTGGAGAACGAAATTGCATCACTCGCTTGCGAGTGCCCTGTCATGTCCATGATTTTCTTCGCACGGTGTGCCTGTATTATGGATTATATATATATGCATGTTATTGGTTTGGTTGCAGGATTGTAGGTACATGACACCGACTCCACCTGGTTACTCAGGTCTGAGCGTGTCAAGACTCAACGGATATGTTGATTGGGAGGTAGTAGCATGGTTCATCCTAGTCTAGTCTTTAACCCAGTCATAGTACATCGTCAGTTTAGTTTGGAGTCTTAGATTGTCTTGTCTTTTTCTATTTGGATTAATTGCTTGAAAGGTAATTTTTGTCAATTTTAATGATAGTCTAATATTCTTTAATTTACTGTTATTTAAATTAATTTTTAAATGTTAAAGAAATAAATTTTACATGTTATTTAATTAATTAATTAGTTTGTTTGGTTAAATAATTTGATCATAAAAGATTAAATTCATTTAATTAAATAAATTAATTGATTAAATTAAAATTGTTTTAAATGTGTGTGAATAGATTTAATTTGAAATTATTATTATTGTGGAAATGGCATTTTGAATTGTTAAATAAAATTGTATTTTTGAAAATTGAAAATTTTAAATTTTAAAATAAATTAAATGCATGCAAATCTTGAAAGGAAAGATTGTCGGGAAGTTGTTGGAGATATTTTCTTCTTCTCGACATGTGTGCCAGTTGAAATTGATTGCTTTTGGGTTGAGGTTATTCACGGATATTATCTGGGATTTTGAAAATACAGAGGGTAATCATTTTTCTTCACGGAAATGAAAGAATAGCTTGCTGTTAATTTTTTTTTTTTTTTAGAAATTGTCATTTCCTCTGTTTCGTTGTATATTTGTGGAAGATCCCTTTGGTTGGAAGTTCTTGGTGGTTGTTTTTAGCTTCCTTTGGATTTGGGTTTTCTGGAGAAGCTTTGGAGGATTGCATTCTATAGGCAGTTATCAAGCTACGGAAAAAATAGGTACTTTTCTTTGTAATCAAGTTGTTTTCTTTTAAAATGATTGCCTGAGTAAATGTCTGTTTAAGAAAGTTGTATTTCTTCTCGGGAAATTTAGAAAATAATTTGTGAAATTTGATTTCCTCTCTGTAAATAAAATTGTGAAAACAAGGAATTATAGAGAAATAAAAGGGGCAAAACAGAGTTTTATTTAATAGTAGAAATTTACAGAAGAAAATTGATAAAATCTTTGAAGGGTTTAATGTTAAAATATTTTGTTTTTAAAAAAAACTAGTGATTAAATTGGGGGTTTTGTAATGATTTGTTAATTTGGGAATAAATTGCTCAGATAGGAAACTTTTCAAATTTCTTGTTGAAAGATATTGCCCAGTTACAGTATCATATTGCTATTTAAACTTTTATATGTATTTGTATATGTATATATATTAGTGTTAAATATATATACATACACATACAAATACATAACAAAATTATTTATTTTAATGGCAATGAATTTTAATGAATTTAAAATCAGTACACTTAATTATTCGCGACTTTTTTAAAACCCTCGCGGTATAATGTTGGTCGCGGGGATTTTTCATACCCCACAGCCGTCGCTGTATAGAGAGGCAACAGTGGGAAGGGTTGAGGCCATTCCCACAGCTGCCGCCCCTAAGGGAGGCAGCGGTGGGAGCAGCCCCAGCGCCGCCGCACTTCTCTGGCTGGCCCCATGTATGGAGCCGGCGACTGGTAAAAAATGTGTGGATGTGACTGTATAACCGTCGCGGCCCTAAACACATTTGCGTGTATTACTTTCTTTCGGATTTTTCAATATTTAGAATATGGATTTTTCAATATTTAAATTACGGAATTAACAATATATAAATATATATATATAAATATATATATATATATATATATCTATATATATATATATATTTATTTGTTTGTTTGTATATTAAAAATAATTGAAAGATTTTAACTTATTAAGTTTAAGATTAATTATTTATTTTGTGTAGTGATGTTGGAAAAGAAAATTTGATATCTATTTATTTATATGAAATTGAAAGAGAATTGAATTAAGTAAATTTTTATGATTTCTTTTACTGTGTGAAAATAGAACAATAGTCAAGTTATTTTATTCCCTATTATTTAAGACTGATTTGAAAGGATTTAGTAAATCCAAATGATAGATGTGAATTTGCTTTAAGTTGCTTTAAATTCTTATTGGGCAAATGGGGATTTTTATGTGATTTCAAGTCTTCCAGTTGTAGTCTTGTTAAGGGAGTGAAATTTTACAATGGTTTTATGTGTTTGAACAGACTACGATAGTGCACTTGGTTTTGTATTGCTTATAGACACCTGGTTTTTACGAATAGGTTATGATGTCCATTGTGGTATATCTGGTATTATTTGTTGATTTTTGTGCACTCTGTCCACCCTAGTTAGAGAACTTAGTATACCTTGGTTATATTTAGGGGAGTGGCTCTGTGTGAGGGCCAACACACAAAGTGGTGTCGGGGTAACTTACAAAGAGTTAGTAAGTTAGTGATAACTAAATAACACAGTAGTTAGAATTAAAATTCTTAACAAGATTATTATGCCTCACTTATGGACTCTTGAGGTAGTTCAATCTTGAGTATAAGATGAGAAGGCCTGGAATGGCAAATCGATATCTTGTTACCTTAAAAGTTATTCGATTCCGCAATAGGTTGCAAACGGGGCTGGGTTTCGTAAGAGGTTACCAAGCTAACCCAAGTTGGGGGCCGGAACCTAGGAAGAAACACCAGGGTAACCTTTGCAATATTGTGATGACACTCCACCTAAAATAACAGTTTACCTTGTGTACTTAGTATATTTGATTGTCTTAAATCTAGAAGCAATGTAACCATCAGTTAGTTATGTACTTGTGTTTAGGGTTAGTAGATTATGTCTAGGTAACCATAATACTATCTCTTAGAACGGGGGGTGGACCTACGGGTACCACATGGTTGGGTGGAACGTGCACCTTACTCCGTTGGGTCCCCAGATTATGATTATGGCAACGAGAGCTTCATGGATGGAGAGCTCATACTTGGATACATATGTGTACTTTCTTTATTGCATTATTTGTAAACTAGTATTGTAACATCCCTCAATTGTTTATGAGGTGAACATTTGTAAAATGTAATTGTAACTATTATTGATCTACCTCATCAGATGAATGAGTATTGTAATATTATTTCAAATGCAATGTAAAAAATCATAATTGTACTATATACTATCTTGAATGGAATTTCAAATGATATGCAATGATTACTTTAAAGTTTATGTTATTTAAATATGTGCAATGCTAAATACTAAATTCGTCTATGGAAACTCAAGTAGTGTAACGTCGCGTAACTTAGTGAATGTATGCAACTAATTAACTTAATGTTATTATTTTAAAAAAAATTATTTCACTTTTATACACAATTGCAACATTCCTTAGGTTATAAGACGGGGCATTACAGATTGGTATCAGAGCCAAGGTTACAAACAGTGGATGCTCTAGGTAATCGCGATCCCATTAGGTTGACCTAGTACATAGTGTCGCTATCTATTAGCCTTGGTTGAATTAGTATCTAAGACTCGTTATTGTTATCTGTAGGATCATGCCTAGACGAGGTGGTAGAGGTCGTGGTAGAGGTCGAGGTGGAGGCTGAGGGCCAATCCCTCAGGTTACTCCCCCTCTGAGCCCTCATCAGAGTGATCAGGTAGAGCAGTTGGATCAGAGGAATGAGGGACAGAATCTTGAACAATCAAGAGTAGAGGGTTCATAGATACATCCTTTATTAGAGGAGGTCCTAGCTCGTCTTGGACCTAGACAGGAAGTTGAGCAGGAGGTTGTTAGAGAGTGCGACAGATCTCCAAGAAGAGTAGATGATATAGTGCATCAGGATGCTATTACTGCAGGACACATGCGGGATTTATTGAGGGCACACCCTCCTACCTTTGATAGTATAGGAGGTGGCTTAGAGGCAGAAACTTGGCTACTAGATTTGGGTAGATGCTTCGCCATGCACCCTTACGGTAGCAATACCCGAGTGAGATGCGCTATTATGCATTTGAGAGGATTCGCCTCTACTTGGTGGCGCCTGGAGGAGCAAAAGCTCCACTTAGATATTGGGTCAGTGTCTTGGGAGATGTTCCTAGAGAGGTTTAGAGCATGGTTCCTATCGAAACACTGGAGGCAACGATGGGCTGAAAGGTTTCATGATCTACGTCAGTTGGCTCTATCTATTGAGCAATATGAACGTAGATTTTATGAACTCAAGCAGTATGTTGGTATTGGTGATGATGAGCCTATGCTAGTGCAGCACTTCATCAGGGGTTTAAACACCCGCATTAGTGGTGGAGTTAGAGTCTTTAAGCCAAATACTATGGAAGTTGCGGTGGAGAAGGCTTGAATAGTGGAAGAGAATCTTGTTATGGTGTTAGGTGGCCACACAGGAGTACATATTGGTAGTGCTCATGTAGTAGGTTTTAGTCCAAGGGGTGGATAGGCACAGACAGGGGGTTCCTCTTGGAACCAACAGACACGCTCTAAGGGTGGGCAGCAACAACAACAACGTACACCTCAAAAGAATAATAATCCACAACCACAACAAGATAATAGTCCACAAACAGGAAATAATCGCAACTGGTGGTGCAACAAGTGCAATAGGCAAGATCAGCCTGCACAGAGTGCTCAGTCTACTGTCAGTAGAGGTAGTTTCCAACAATCCAATGCACCTTTGGGTGGCAGAGGATTCGGTAGAGGCACAAGTTGTTATTCATGTGGACAGCAGGGACACATTGCTAGGCAATGTCCGATGAGAGGTTCTTCTAGTTTTTGGCCTCGACCTATAGTTTCAGAGCCTACAGTGGGTGATGCAGGATGATCACATACAATATATGTTGCGGTTAATGACTGCCAAGCCGATCACCAGAACACAGTGGTCGATACTTCAGGTAAGTTACATGGTGTTAGTGTTTCCATTATTTTTGATTCTGGAGCTACCGACTCCTTTATTTCACCGACCATCGTTGACCGATGTGGTCTTGTGGTGGTAAAGCAAGGTGGTAAGTGGCAGGTTGAATTTTCCTCTGGGGTGAAGGTAGCGGTAGAGAACTTAGTACATAATTGTGAACTTAAAATTGGTATGTTAACTACCTTAGTAGATTTATATGTTACACCTTTAGGATCGTATGACATAGTTTTAGGTATGGATTGGCTAGCATCTCATCATGCTATGATTGACTGTCGACTTAAGATAGTTAGTTGCATTAATGATTTAGGTGCAAAAGTGGAAATTATAGGTGTTCAAAGACCTATCTCTTTGTAGATGATATTTGCTATGCAATTAAAGAGATGTCTTCATCAGGGATGTCAACTGTTTTCAACAACAGTTACTGATTTGGAAGAAGGTGAGAGTCGAGAGGTATCTCTTGATGATCATCCTATTCTTAGGGAATTTGCTGACGTGTTTCCCGATGATATACCTGGAATGCCACCGAAGAGGGACATTGATTTTAGAGTTGACCTAGTTCCTGGAGCTGAGCCTATATCTTGAGCTCCATATAGAATGACGACTCAGGAGTTAGAGGAACTTCGTATCCAGTTAGAGGAACTATTAGAAAAGGGTTTCATTCATCCAAGTGTTTCCCCTTGGGGAGCACCTGTCATCTTTGTAAAGAAGAAGGATGAATCACTTAGATTGTGCATTGACTATCGTCAATTGAACAAGGTTACAATTAAGAATCATTATCCTTTGCCTAGAATCGATGATCTTTTTTATCAGATCAAGGGAGCTAATGTGTTCTCTAAAATTGATTTGAAATCTAGTTATCATCAATTGCGAATTGCTGAAGCAAACATTCATAAAATTGCTTTTCAAACTCGTTATGGGCACTACGAATTCACAGTAGTACCATTTGGGTTAACAAACGCACCATCAGTATTCATGAGTTTAATGAATGGTGTTTTTCGTACTTACCTTGATCGCTTTGTCCTTGTATTTGTCAATGATATTTTGATCTATTCGAGAAACATGAAGGAGCATGAAGAACACTTGAGACATGTATTGCAATGTTTAAGGGAAAATCAATTGTATGTGAACCTAAAGAAGTGTGATTTCTTTCAAACTGAGATAAAATATCTTGGACATGTGATATCTGGAAAAGGTATTGTTGTGGATCCTTCAAAGATTCAAGCTATTGTAGATTGGCCTGCGCCTACTAATGTAGGTGAAGTGCGTAGTTTTATGGGTCTAGTTGGTTATTATAGGCAGTTTGTTGAGGGATTTTCTAGAATCGGTCATCCTATTACTTCTCTTCAGAGAAAAGGGAAGAAGTTTGTTTGGACAGAGCAGTGTCATTTGGCTTTTCAGACACTTAAAGAAAAGTTGACTAATGCACCTATACTGATTGTTCCTGATCCTACTAAGGATTTTGTAGTATGCACAGATGCATCCTTAAAGGGCTTGGGAGCAGTTCTAATGCAAGATGGGCATGTGATTGCTTATGAGTCTCGCAAACTCAAGGATCACAAATTAAACTATCCCACTCATGATTTAGAACTAGCTGCAGTTGTGCATGCATTAGTTCGATGGAGGCATTTCTTATTAGGTCATCGTTTTGAACTTCATACTGATCACTGTAGTCTACAATACATTTTCACACAACCTAACTTGAATGCTAGACAAAGACGATGGATGGAGTTCTTGTGTGAGTACAATTTTGAGGTGAAATATGTTCAAGGAAAAGATAACGTAGTGGCTGACGCTCTTAGTCGTCGTTGACATGAGATCTCTGCTACTACTCTTGAAGTAGATTTGAGAGGTTAAATATTAGTAGCACTTCCTATTGATAGACTGTATTAGGAAGTAAGGTCAGAGATTGAATCTGGTAGACCTTTAGAAGGTAGATTTGTAGGATATGTCGTAGAACCAAATGGTATATTATGACATTTAGGTCATATCTATGTACCACATTTAGAGGGTCTTCGTACATTGATTATGATTGAAGCACATTGAGCTCCATTTTTAGCTCATCCAGGTGTTAAGGAAATGCATGCGGATATTCGGCAATTGTATTTTTGACCTGGTATGAAACGTGAAATTGCAGATTATGTATCAAGATGTCTTGAATGCCAGCGAGTCAAAGCTAAGCATCAACATCCCGCTGGATTATTGCAGCCACATCTCATTCCTGAATGGAAATGGGATATTATAGCTGTTGACTTTATTGTAGGGTTACCTACGTCGTCACGTCGACATGATGCCATTATGGTAATTTTTGACCTATTGACTAAGGTAGCTCATTTTTCTCTAGTACGATCATCATATAATGCTTCATCCATAGCTAGGATATTCATGGAGGACATAGTTAGATTGCATGGGATTCCTCGTAGGATTATTTCTGATAGAGATCCTGTATTTACATCAGCCCTATGGACTTCATTACAACATGCTCTAGGTACATAGTTGAACTTTAGTTCAGCGTATCATCCTCAAACCGATGGAAAAATGGAGAGAGTTAATCAAATATTAGAGGATATGCTTAGAATGTACGTAATGGACCAACAATCACATTGGGAGGATTATATGTACTTAGTAGAATTTTCTTATAATAACATATATCAGAGTTCCATAGGTATGTCACCATTTTAGGCATTATACGGTCGTCCTTGTCGAACTCCACTAAGTTGGGATCAACTAGAGGATAGAGTGTTACTTGGTCCTGAGATGCTTCGAGACATGGAGCAACAGGTTGACCGTATTAGAGAACATTTGATAGCAGCACAAGATAGGCAAAAGAAGTATGCCGATGTGCATAGGATAGAACGACAATTTGCAGTGGGTGATAGAGTGTTTCTTCGAGTGCGACCACGAAAGAGTCCAATCCGTTATGGAAAAGGCTCTAAGCTTGCGCCTTATTTCGTTGGGCCATTTGAGATCTTAGAGAGAATTGGTCCTATGGCGTATCGACTCGCCTTACCACCCAGTTTGTCACGTATTCATGATGTTTTTCATGTATCAGTTCTTAGACCATATCATCCCGACATTTCTCAAGTACTTGATTGGAATGCGTTACAGGTAGAGGACGGGTAGCTAGCTTTGGAGCCCGTGGCCATTCTACAGTGTCGGACGCTCGGTCTCAAGGGTCGAGACGTTGATCAGGTGAGGGTCCAATGGGATCCTAGCCATGAGGCTTCTGCTACTTGGGAGGATGTGACATGTATCAGGGAACTTTATCCCTATCTGTTCGCAGGCTTTCAGGACCAAGCCTGATCATAGGGGGGGAGGATGTAGTACCCCTCCATTTATGCGTATGTTTTCTAGTTACATGTTTTCATACTGATAGATTTTGGTATTTTGGTTTAGACATTTTGATCGCTGATTTTGAGCAATAGTGGATTCACTTTGTGACATGATGATACATTGTATGGTGATAATTGATTTATGACATGCTTTGATATAGCGTAGATGTTTTTCCTTCAGATGTTATTGCTATATATATGTTTATGATGGACTAACTGTTATTTATTTTGTCAGTCTGATGTGACATGTATTGGTGTGGAGAACGAAATTGCATCACTCGCTTGCGAGTGCCCTGTCATGTCCGTGATTTTCTCCGCACGGTGTGCCTGTATTATAGATTATATATATATATGCATGTTATTGGTTTGGTTGCAGGATTGCAGGTACATGACACCGACTCCACCTGGTTACTCAGGTCTGAGCATGTCAAGACTCAATGGATATGTTAATTGGGAGGTAGTAGCATGGTTCAACCTAGTCTAGTCTTTAACCCGGTCATAGTACATCGTCAGTTTAGTTTGGAGTCTTAGATTGTCTTGTCTTTTTCTGTTTGGATTAATTGCTTGAAAGGTAAATTTTGTCAATTTTAATGATAGTCTAATATTCTTTAATTTACTGTTATTTAAATTAATTTTTAAATGTTAAAGAAATAAGTTTTACATGTTATTTAATTAATTAATTAGTTTGTTTGGTTAAATAATTTGATCATAAAAGATTAAATTCATTTAATTAAATAAATTAATTGATTAAATTAAAATTGTTTTAAATGTGTGTGAATAGATTTAATTTGAAATTATTATTATTGTGGAAATGGCATTTTGAATTGTTAAATAAAATTGTATTTTTGAAAATTGAAAAATTTAAATTTTAAAATAAATTAAATGCATGCAAATCTTCAAAGGAAAGATTGTCAAGAAGTTGTTGGAGATATTTTCTTCTTCTCGACATGTGTGCCAGTTGAAATTGATTGCTTTTGGGTTGAGGTTATTCACGGATATTATCTGGGATTTTGAAAATACAGAGAGTAATCATTTTTCTTCACGGAAATGAAAGAATAGCTTGCTGTTAAAAAAATTATTTTTTTTAGAAATTATCATTTCCTCTGTTTCGTTGTATATTTGTGGAAGATCCCTTTGGTTGGAAGTTCTTGGTGGTTGTTTTTAGCTTCCTTTGGATTTAGGTTTTCTGGAGAAGCTTTGGAGGATTGCATTCTACAGGCAGTTATCAAGCTACGGGAAAAACAAGTACTTTTCTTTGTAATCAATTTGTTTTCTTTTAAAATGATTGCCTGAGTAAATGTCTGTTTAAGAAAGTTGTATTTCTTCTCGGGAAATTTAGAAAATAATTTTGTGAAACTTGATTTCCTCTCTGTAAATAAAATTGTGAAAACAAGGAATTATAGAGAAATAAAAGGGGCAAAACAGAGTTTTATTTTAATAGTAGAAATTTACAGAAGAAAATTGATAAAATCTTTGAAGGGTTTAATGTTAAAATCTTTTGTTTTTAAAAAAAAACTAGTGATTAAATTGGGGGTTTTGTAATGATTTGTTAATTTGAGAATAAATTGCTCAGATAGGAAACTTTTCAAATTTCTTGTTGAAAGATATTGCCCAGTTACAGTATCATATTGCTATTTAAATTTTATATATGTATTTGTATATGTATATATATTAGTGTTAAATATATATACATACACATACAAATACATATACAAAATTATTTATTTTTAATGGCAATGAATTTTAATGAATTTAAAATCACCATACGCGAATTATGTCCGTCGGAATTTTTTTTGTTTTAAAAAAAAAAAACCCTGTGTATAATGTTGGCCGCGGGGGTTTTTCATACCCCATAGCCGTCGCTGTATAGAGAGGCGACAATGGGAAGGGCTGAGGTCGTTCCCACAGCTGCCGCCCGTAAGGGAGGCGGCGGTGGGAGCAGCCCTAACGCTGCCCCACTTCTCTGGCCGGTCCCATGTATGGAGCCGGCAACTAGTAAAAAATGTGTGGCTGCGACTGTATAACCGCCGCGGCCCTAAACACATTTGCGTGTATTACTTTTTTTCGAATTTTTCAATATTTAAAATACGGATTTTTCAATATTTAGAATATGGATTTTTCAATATTTAAATTACGGAATTAACAATATATATATATATTTATTTGTTTGTATATTAAAAATAATTGAAAGATTTTAACTTATTAAGTTTAAGATTAATTATTTATTTTGTGTAGTGATGTTGGAAAAGAAAATTCGATATCTATTTATTTATATGAAATTGAGAGAGAATTGAATTAGGTAAATTTTTATGATTTCTTTTATTGTGTGAAAATAGAACAATAGTCAAGTTGATTTATTCCCTATTATTTATGACTGATTTGAAAGGATTTAGTAAATCCAAATGATAGATGTGAATTTGCTTTAAGTTGCTTTAAATTCTTATTGGGCAAATGGGGATTTTTATGTGATTTTAAGTCTTCCAGTTGTAGTCTTTTTAAGGGAGTGAAATTTTACAATGGTTTTATGTGTTTGAACAGATTAGGTTAGTGCACTTGGTTTTGTATTGCTTATAGACACTTGGTTTTTACGAACAGGTTGTGATGTCCATTGTGGTATATCTGGTATTATTTGTTGATTTTTGTGCACTCTGTCCACCCTAGTTAGAGAACTTAGTATACCTTGGTTATATTTAGGGGAGTGGCTCTGTGTGAGGGCCAACACACAAAGTGGTGTCAGGGTAACTTACAAAGAGTTAGTAAGTCAGTGATAACTAAATAACATAGTAGTTAGAATTAAAATTCTTAACAAGATTATTATGCCTCACTTATGGACTCTTGAGCTAGTTCAGTCTTGAGTATAAGATGAGAAGGCCTGGAATGGAAAATCGATATCTTGTTACCTTAAAAGTTATTCGATTCCGCAATAGCTTGCAAACGGGGTCGGGTTTCGTAAGAGGTTACCAGGGTAACCCAAGTTAGGGGTCGGAACCTAGGAAGAAACACCTGTGTAACCTTTGCAATATTGTGATGACACTCCACCTAAAATAATAGTTTACCTTGTGTACTTAGTATATTTGATTGTCTTAAATCTGGAAGCAATGTAACCATCAGTTAGTTATGTACTTGTGTCTAGGGTTAGTAGATTATGTCTAGGTAACCATAATACTATCTCCTAGCACAGGGGGTGGACCTACGGGTACCACATGGTTGGGTGGAACAGGCACCTTACTCCGTTGGGTCCCTAGATTATGATCATGGGAACGAGAGCTTCATGGATGGAGAGCTCGTACTTGGATACATATGTGTACTTTCTTTATTGCATTATTTGAAAACTAGTATTGTAACATCCCTCAATTGTTTATGAGGTGAACATTTGTAAAATGTAATTGTAACTATTATTGATCTACCTCATCAGATGAATGAGTATTGTAATATTATTTCAAATGCAATGAAAGAAATCATAATTGTACTATATACTATCTTGAATGGAATTTCAAATGATATGCAATGATTACTTTAAAGTTTATGTTATTTAAATATGTGCAATGCTAAATACTAAAGTCGTCTATGGAAACTCAAGTAGTGTAACGTCGCGTAACTTAGTGAATGTATTCAACTAATTAACTTAATGTTATTATTTAAAAAAAAAATTATTTCACTTTTATACACAATTGCAACATTCCTTAGGTTATAAGACGGGGCATTACACATTGGTATCAGAGCCAAGGTTACAAACACTGGATGCTCTAGGTAATTGCGAGCCCATTAGGTTGACCTAGTACATAGTGTCGCTATCTGTTAGCCTTGGTTGAATTAGTATCTAAGACTCATTATTGTTATGTGTAGGATCATGCCTAGACGAGGTGGTAGAGGTCGTGGTAGAGGTCGAGGTGGAGGCTGAGGGCCAATCCCTCAGGTTACTCCCCCTCTGAGCCCTCATCAGAGTGATCAGGAAAAGTAGTTGGATTAGAGGAATGAGGGACAGAATCCTGAACAGTTAGGAGTAGAGGGTTCACAGATACATCCTTTATTAGAGGAGGTCCTAGCTCATCTTGGACCTAGACAAGAAGTTGAGCAGGAGGTTGTTAGAGAGTGCGACAGATCTCCAAGAAGAGTAGATGATACAGTGCATCAGGATGCTATTAATGCAAGACACATGCGGGATTTATTGAGGGCACGCCCTCCTACCTTTGATGGTACAGGAGGTGGCTTAGAGGCAGAGACCTGGCTACTGGATTTGGGTAGATGCTTTGCCATGCCCCCTTACGGTAGCAATACGTGAGCGAGATACGCTATCATGCGTCTGAGAGGATTCGCCTCTACTTAGTGGCGCCTGGAGGAGCAGAAGCTCCACTTAGATATTGGGTCAGTGTCTTGGGAGATGTTCCTGGAGAGGTTTAGAGCATAGTTCCTATCGGAACACTGGAGGTAGTGACAGGCTGACGAGTTTCATGATCTACGTCATTTGGCTCTATCTGTTGAGCAATATGAATGTAGATTTTATGAACTCAAGCAGTATGTTAGTATTGGCGATGATGAGCCTATGCTAGTGGAGCACTTCATCAGGGGTTTAAATGCTCGCATTAGTGGTGGAGTCAGATTCTTTGAGCCAAAGACTATGGAAGTTACAGTGGAGAAGGCTCGAATAGTGGAAGAGAATCTTGTTATGGCATTAGGTGGCCACACAGGAGTACAGATTGGCAGTGCTCCTGCAGCAGGTTTTAGTCCACGGGGTGGACAGGCACAGATAGGGGGTTCCTCTAGGATCCAATAGACACCCTCTAAGGGTGGGCAGCAACAGCAACAATGTACACCTCAAAAGAATAATAATCCACAACCACAACAAGGTAATAGTCCACAAACAGGAAAGAATCGCAACTGGTGGCACAACAAGTGCAATAGGCAGGATCAGCCTGCGCAGAGTGCTCAGTCTACCGTCAGTAGAGGTAGTTTCCAGCAATCCAATGCACCTTCGAGTGGTAGAGGATTTGGTAGAGGCACAGGTTGTTATTCGTGTGGACAGCAGGGACACATTGCTAGGCAGTGTCCAATGAGAGGTTCTTCAGTTTTTGGGCCTCAACCTACAGTTTTAGAGCCTACAGTGGGTGATGCAGGATGATCACATATAGTATATGCTGCGGTTAATGACCGCCAAGCCGATCACCAGAACACAGTGGTCGAGACTTCAAGTAAGTTACATGGTGTTAGTGTTTCCATTGTTTTTGATTCTGGAGCTACCGACTCCTTTATTTCACCGACCATCGTTGACCGATGTGGTCTTGTGGTGGTAAAGCAAGGTGGTAAGTGGCAGGTTGAATTCGCCTCTAGGGTGAAGGTAGCGGTAGAGAACTTAGTACATAATTGTGAACTTAAAATTGGTATGTTAACTACCTTAGTAGATTTATATGTTACACCTTTAGGATCGTATGACATAGTTTTAGGTATGGATTGGCTAGCATCTCATCATGCTGTGATTGACTGTCGACTTAAGACAGTTAGTTGCATTAATGATTTAGGTGCGAAAGTGGAAATTATAGGTGTTCAAAGACTTATCTCTTTGTAGATGATATCTGCTATGCAATTAAAGAGATGTCTTTGTCAGGGATGTCAACTATTTGCAACAATAGTTACTGATTTGGAAGAAGGTGAGAGTCGAGAGGTATCTCTTGATGATCATCCTATTCTTAGGGAATTTGCTGACATGTTTCCCAATGATATACCTAGAATGCCACCGAAGAGGGACATTGATTTTAGAGTTGACCTAGTTCCTAGAGCTGAGCCTATATCTCGAGCTCCATATAGAATGACGACTTAGGAGTTAGAGGAACTTCGTATCCAGTTAGAGGAACTATTAGAAAAGGGTTTCATTTGTCCAAGTGTTTCCCCTTGGGGAGCACCTGCCATCTTTGTAAAGAAGAAGTACAGATCACTTAGATTGTGCATTGACTATCATCAATTGAACAAGGTTACGATTAAGAATCGTTATCCTTTGCCTAGAATTGATGATCTTTTTTATCAGATCAAGGGAGCTAATGTGTTCTCTAAAATTGATTTGAAATCTAGTTATCATCAATTGCGAATTGCTGAAGCAGACATTCATAAAATTGCTTTTCAAACTCGTTATGGGCACTACGAATTCACAGTAGTACCATTTGGTTTAACGAACGCACCATCAGTATTCATGAGTTTAATGAATGTTTTTTTTCGTACTTACCTTGATCGCTTTGTCCTTGTATTTCTTGATGATATTTTGATCTATTCGAGAAACATAAAGGAGTATGAAAACACTTGAGATAGGTATTGTAATGTTTAAGGGAAAATCAATTGTATGCGAACCTGAAGAAGTGTGATTTCTTTCAAACTAAGATAAAATATCTTTGACATGTGATATCTGGAAAAGGTATTGATGTGGATCCTTCAAAGATTCAAGCTATTGTAGATTGGCCCGCACCTAGTAATGTAGGTGAAGTGCGTATTTTTATGGGTCTAGCTGGTTATTATAGGCGGTTTGTTGAGGGATTTTCTAGAATCGATCATCCTATTATTTCTCTTCAGAGAAAAGGGAAGAAGTTTGTTTGGATAGAGCAGTGTCAGTTGGCTTTTCAGACACTTAAAGAAAAGTTGACTAATGTGACTATACTGATTGTTCATGATCCTACTAAGGATTTTTTAGTATGCACGGATGCATGCTTAGAGGGCTTGGGAGCAGTTCTAATGCAAGATGGGCATGTGATTGCTTATGAGTCTCGCAAACTCAAGGATCATGAATTAAACTATCCCACTCATGATTTAGAACTAGTTGTAGTTGTGCATGCATTAGTTCGATGGAGGCATTTCTTATTAGGTCATCATTTTGAACTTCATATTGATCATCGTAGTCTACAATACATTTTCACGCAACCTAACTTGAATGCTAGACAAAGACGATGGATGGAGTTCTTGTGTGAGTATGATTTTGAGGTGAAATATGTTCAAGGAAAAGAGAACATAGTGGCTGACGCTCTTAGTCATCGTCGACATGAGATCTCTGCTACTACTCTTGAAGTAGATTTGAGAGGTGAAATATTAGCAGCACTTCCTCTTTTCTATTTTCATTTTCAGTTGAAATCTTATCTTCATGATTTTATGTGAAATCGTGTTTACTTTCCACTATTAATCTATACTTTAAAAATAATGTTTATCTTCATTTATTTATTATTTATTATTTATTTATTTTTATTTAAGCATTAAAAAACGTTATTTAATTTAAATAATTAATAACACCAATTATCTATGATATTATTTCATAACATAATTTATTTAGTTATTGTTTTACTTCGCAATTAAATTAAGTTGCTCTTGTAATTCCTTTTTGATTTAATTAATTAAATCAATGCTAGACTAAATCACATAATTCTGAAAACAATATAGTCATGAACTCAAGACATCTCAAAATCAACTAGTCACACTTACTCGAATACACTTTTAACAACGAAAACGACTTGACCACCAACAAACAACTTACTTGAATGCCAAGGACGATCGAAACGGAGGGGCACTACAGTTATTGAATGAAAATTAGACCTAGAAAATATTGTTGGGCATTTTATTTCTCAAAAATACACTAGGATAACATGTCTATCTAAATAAATAATTGAACATTATTATTTGAAACCATTCCAAATAAAGCTTTTTTCTAGTTCAAATCATGACCAAATAAAATGGGTAGGCCTCTAAACACAATAAAACACTATTTCTTAACAAAAGTGCAACTCCAAAATATGTGTTTCATATTTTTATTTGATTGATAAAGTGGGCATTTAGTTGGCTAAACAATCATACATTTCAATATGTGTCATCAATAGGAAAATTACAATGTAGAACTTTCTAGGCTAGTAACTCCACATTAGAATCAACTTTAGATTCAAGATTTGAGTATTCATTTTGATCCAATATTTATGGATAAATTCATACTTTCATACAATGTTTTGGAAAATGATTAAGAACGTCTCGGGGAGGACAAGGAGGTAAATTTTGTGTAAGGAGAGGAATACAAAATGATAGAAGGACAATCAATGCTTGTATTAAAAGAATTTACACGAGATTAGAGTGCACAATTTAGTTTTTATTCAAGAGGGATTAAGGATACACAAAGGTGATTTTTTGTGGATTTATTATTCAATTTAAAATTATCTTTAGAGATGTACCAAGGAAACTAACGTAAAGTATTGAAATCCCACATATTACTAAACTTTTGGATACCTTTCTTGAATGTGTAATAATTTTAATTGGAAATTTTGATAGCAAGATGTTTCTTTTGATACTATATATTATTATTCCACAAAATGGAAGAAGATGAGAAAAAACCACACAATAATAAACACTCTTTCTACTTTGATAAATGAAAATAAGTTGTCAAGATTTTTAGATTGATTATATGGGAAATGAAGCTTGAATCTAAAAGAAATGAGTAAGAAGAATATTGTCCAACCAATTAATTTTTGTTTTTGTTTAGCTATACCTATATTAATTCTATGTCACAATAAAAATTTCCATAGTTCTTCACCTTGAACAACTCCAATAATCCCTTTCAAAAATAAACATAAAAAGTAGGGTTTTACGATTTGTAATTGGGTGTGTGCACAAAGATGGTGGACCAAAAATTGGGTGGCCAAAACCACTTTTGGTCAATTTTGCATGTAACATGAGCACATTTTTCATCGGGTGACTTGGGTAATGAACATAAGCCTTCCCTAGTGTTTAATTTTCCACCTTGACATGTTTGCATTATCTGATTGTCAATTCTACTAACAATTTTGTAATTTTAAAATTTTCCAACTTTTCTTTCAACAATTAATTTTCCATGGGCAGCCTAGGGCTGTCTAATATTCATGTTTAATTTTAACCATTGTTGAGTTAAAAGTGGGTTGGAGTTTATGTTTCTTAACAATTCTTAACAAATGTAGGTCTTTTTGGTGGACAATACTATTGTGTCAAGAAGTGATTCAAAAAAAAAGTTATAACATTTTTCTTCAACATTGTGGACACATTCAATGTAATTCATAAGGAAGTATCTTCTTCATATACTTCTACCTCTTGATTTACAATCTTGCATTTGATTTCAAAGAATGATCAGTTGAATTTTTGTTCATGTTGTTTATAATCCATACTTTGCTAATATTCATATGCAGGCATTGCTCAACACAAGCTTTGAGTAGGACGTGAAGTTACGATGGCAATGCATCCAGCATTAGAGTTCATGTTTCTTTCATTGTTTAATTACTTTTAGTTAGTGTTCTTTTTGTCTTTTAACACTTTTTTATAATATTGCAATGCAGGTGTCTTTGAGAATAGCAATGATTTGAGATGTTCGTTACAGAGCGAGGATATCAGGGGCACATATTAGTTGTGTATCTAGGATAGCTTGATACAAAGATACATTGATGTATTTTTACATGAGGATATCAACATAACTATATGGGCATTATCAGTTTTATTGATGGTTATGATGGTTAAAAGATGGTATGAGATGTATATGTACATGAGGATATGGAAAATATGATATACGAGCATTATTGGTTATATTGATGGTAGAATGTATGAAAAATATGATGATTATGAATGTCATGTGTATGTTGAAAAATATCACATGCATGTGTAATCATGATTAAGTGTGTCAAATGTATGCAAATAATGATGATTATGATTGTCCTCTAGGATGATGTGTATGATGAAAAGATGCATAGAATAACAAATATTATGTGTATGCACCTACTTATGTATGTTCATGAATGTCACATGTATATATTTTCACATCTAAATCACTCACACATTCCTACATTGGTTCATGTTGGCACACCTAGGATTACTAAGAATCCATGTTATGATTGATAACATTAGAAAAATGGTCATAAAATTTGGTGAAGTTTCCCAATGCAACCAAATTTAACACTAACATAGATGGATTACCAATTGTAATTCATAAGTTTTATTAAAGTTCAATTTCATTAATTTATAACATTTTATTAATCATAACTTAACCATTCTAAATTGATTATACATTCCAATTTTAAGTTTTAAAGTAGAAATACATGCACACAAGGAACAAATTAGATTGAATATCAATTTTTATATATCAAATTGTAGAATAATTGTGTATGCATATACAAATTTGGAATATATGCCAATTAAAAACAAGTTTTATAAAATGTGGCATATGTCATCTCAAGATCTATATACAATAAACATGTCGAATAGCTATATATCAATCCCTAAATGTCCACAAGTAACCCTATATGTCTCTAGAAAATTCTAAAGTTGTGTTGGATCATCAAAACAAAGCCTCAAATTATTTGGTGGCTCTGAAGTTGGCTACACAATAACAATTCAAACCACAAAATAGATTAATTATGTCAATGGTTGACAAGTTAGACTACTAAATAGAAACTTATATACTATAACTTAGAATTGTCAAATTAACATCAAAAACACTATATTGAACTATAATTTATCTAAAATGGAATTCTTGATTACCTCATGTCTTGGTCTTTTTTCTAAAAGATGTTCTACAAATGATTGTCCTCTAGGATGATCAGGAGTCCTAGCATATCGTAATGGTGAGGATTCATCACATTGCTAAATCGGGAAAAGGACTATATCAGGTAAAATAAAATTGGTACAAATTAAATATATATTTTTTAACAAATAAACATAAAATAAACATATATCTACTCCTATCTAAATGTATATATGTATAGTATAAAATAAACACATACCTTTTGTTTTGTTTGTTCTATTGTTGTAGGACTCATCATGGATAAACCAACTATGCCTATTTCCTATATAAAAATGACAATAATGTAAGACTATAAATGCACATGTACATTTAATCATAATATTGAGAATATAAAAAAAACATATACCTCTTGTGATGCTTCTTCCAATGTTTCAAAATTAGTCAACATGGATGTAAAAACAACAAGTTGTATAAAAAGATAAGAATACATAAGACTATCAATCTATGTACATGCATAATCATAATTGATTTGAAAAATTAACATCTAAATCAATTTAAATGATATGCATATACAATAAAAAAAATTGTAAACATGTATGTGCAAAAAAGTATACCATATAACTCTCTAAGAAAAATGAAATGGCCATAAGGGTACCCTCTTGGACCTATGTAATTTGATCCTCCATCATTGAAACTGTTAAATCCGACACATAAATATATATTAGTAAATTAATCTCTTATAAAATATTAATTTAAGATAAATTCCTTTTTAAAGAAACACAAGGTGTTGCCCCTTAGCAGCAATTTAACTAGCCAAAAAAAAATAAAAAAATATTAATTTAAGATAAAATGCACTATGAAATTACTTTAAGTCTTACCATTGTATGTTGTTGATAAGATCCAACATCCTCCTCATCGAGTTGGAACCCGATGACTGTTTGGGATGTTCTCTACCTTCCATCTCATCTCCTATGTCTAACATATGATGGACCTCGTAATCAAATGTGTCCATCAAAGGCTCGGTAGGTTGTGCAAGAGGACCTAAACATGTGTGGTTGCACATATTGCACTGATGGGACACACAAATATACAGAGAAGAGGAGGGTATAGCAATATCAACTGATCCAACAAGTGTATCACTATCATACAGTTGAGTGAACTGGGAGCTCTGTGTGACCAAATGTCTAGTCAAAGCATGTACAACCATGATACTCTAATATGTTGCATCTACAACAATCTCTAGCTTTTGTATTGGAGGTGGGGGAGCAATAGGAGGAGGGGGAATAAATGGGCTTACTCAATTTGCCTTGGGTCTATCCTGAGGCATTCCTCTACCCACACCTTAGAAATATCTCATATCAAAGTAGTTCACATGCATACTTGTGACAAATTCAGCATATGGTTTTCGAAGAAAATATTGGGGACATCGAGATTGTTGTTGGGTGGTTTATCAAAAACCATCCACCAACAGTCTCAAAAATTATCTAGGACACCTGGATGTGTGCACCATTTAATCAAATATTTGGGCTTATGCACATCAATGGGTTGTCTAGTTTTAGGATTGATGAAAATTTGGGCTAATTGGGCTTTGGAAATTTCTAGTTCCCTCACGTGATCATACAATAAGCCATCAACATATTGTTGCCTCTTGGCCTCTCACTACTCTAAAAAGGAAATATGTTGGTTGGTGAGGGTTTCAACATTAGAAATAATTGATTCTAAAGTGGTTGTCATTCTAGACAACTGAGGGTTCCTACAGTATAACTAGCAAATGTTCCTCAATTCAATTAGATTTCCATTGATTAAGTCATAAATTGAAGGAGGGTTTTGTAGGGGAGGATTTGGTGGTGGAGTTTTTGGTTGGGCAGGGTTTGCTGGTGGAGGAGGATTTGGATTTTCAACCATTAAAACACCTGATTCATGTTGAAAATTTTAAAAATTAATATTTTTTTAATTACAAACTACAATGTATATACAAAAACCAAATTTACACTAAAATTGTTAAAAAATAATGCTAAAACAAAAAAAATGAAGAAAAACAATAAAAATTAACATACCTTGTAAGAAAATTTAAAATTTGATGATTTTGAAGAGCAGATATCAATTGTTTTTGGATATCTATTTCTCTTGCTCACTCTCTCACTGCTGTCATGGGTTAAAATGAGAAGTTTCAACTACTTTTTTATTACTATCGAGATCAGATATCTATTTATTTTCATATGATTTTTTAGAATAAAATCAGTTAAAAATCATAATATATTATATATTATATTATATATTATATATATTATATATAATGTATATTATATATTATATAATATAATAATATATTATATATTATATTGGGTTCTGAGAGTGTTATGTTGAGTCAAGAAGGCAATCGGTTTGTAGATTGGTGGGAAATTCAAATGTATATTCATCTAGCAATCCTTGACACTTTCAATTCTCTAAGTTAAGATGAAAGGGTGCAAAAATAACATTCTTTGAACACAAGGACAAAATAATCTAAAAGCATATGAAAGGGCTAATATGTGTTTGCGGGCCTAAGTATGCATATAAGATTTTAATAATAAACTAACGTGGTTTGTGTTGTAGGGATAATTATTTCACAAAGCTAGCCAAACTCTCATTGTACTAAAATTTGATGCATAATTATTGTGTGTGTTTAATGCCAAGTATTATGTAATTTCTTTGCTCGTGCCAGCTCTAGGTTGTCATTCAATGAAAAGACATGGATTTTATTTTGGTGGTGTTTTTTCATGAAATGATTTGCTTCCAAGTGTGCAAAATATGATTAAAAGGCCAAGAAACTTTCATTTCATTATCCCCATCTCGAAAGTTCTCCATTGGATTAAAGGTGTTAATTCAGGCTTGTAGGTTTCATTGAGTGTCAACTTTTTTGGAGGCTCTTGTTCAAGGTGGCAAGGGTCAACTAAATCTTTCAATTTGTAGTAGTGCTCAATAGTGTCTGTGATGGAATATTTCCCTTGAAACTACATGGCTTCTTTCCTTGTCTTAGAGTGGGAAACGACATTTTCTAGGTGTTTGGGTTTGGCTCAACTTCAACAGTTGTTCAAAACTCAATGCCCTAGTGCCATGAAATGCATTAAAAGGGTGATTGGGGAAGAATGTATACATCCATAGGAAATGAGGTTATTGTTTTCCTCACAAATTCTTCCAATCTTTATCTCTAATTTATTGGAATTACTACAATGCTTTCATTTTTGTTCAATAAATTGCAAACCAAGTGGTTAAGGATATTTTCTTGCAAAATAATGCTTCGTTAAAAAGTGTACAGTCCTATGATTTCTAGAAGGGGCAAGGGTATGTTGGGGGTTTATTCCCTAGGCATTTTCTTTTGCGCAAATGGGCCTTTGTTTTTGTGTATGATGCTATCAAGCATGCATTTGAAATGAACATCCCCCGGTACCTCTACATGGCCCTTAATAGAAATGCAGGCGAGCTTGGTGAAGAAATGGTGGCCAATTTCAAAGATAAATATCATGCGGTGGCTTTTCTATTGGCTCATGAACATCATAAGTCTAGTGCAGTGGTTTCTTCTCAGCGTCCCATGGTGCCATGCAATGAATAATGTCTTTTTCTACCTGTAGAGGAGGAAATTTGCTACCCTCGAGTCTCAAGACAAGCAAGAGTCTTCAAGGAGAAAATGGTACTCAACTACCTCGAGACTACCTCAAATAATAGAGCCTAAGTGATGAGATGAAAATGGGGGAGAATTCTAGAATCCAAAAGAGTAGATCACAGAGGTTTTCTGGACAAGCTGACAAGTTCTCGGCCAAGGAATGACAACACAACACACGGATGACAATGTGATGCTCTGGTGTCCCAAAGGTGCATTGGAATCTTGTACGAACCAAAAAATGAGACAGTTAAGAAAAAACTAGGTGATTACTTCTATTTCGATTACTAAGAACCATCAAGAATGCATTGAAACAAAATATAACAAAATTGAGATAAAGTAAACTAAGTAAAATATAGATTAAATGAAATGTACATGATGAAATGAAAGAAGAGAAAAGAGAGTGCTCACAACCAACCAAGCAATGAAGCCTCCAACAAATAAATATCTTCAATACCTGCACGTGCATAATACTGAGGAAAAATTGTTGGGGTTGTTTAGGGGTTTGCCTCAGTCGAACACTCGTTGCAATGTTCCCACCCCCACAGACAACCAAATAGATAGATAGATAGAAAGATAGAAAGATGAATAGACAAGATAGTAAAATGCATAGACAAGGGTTGTGAGAAATCCCAATATGCTCAAAGACACAGGACAAGTAAGATGTCACCTGCAAGGCTTGAGGAAGCCAAGTAGAGAAAGAGTGAAAGAGATAGCCGTGAGAGCCAACAAAGTTGTAGAAGATGTGAAAACCTTAAAGTGTTGTAGCAAGAAAGAGAGTTGTGCAAGCAAGAGAGCAAGAGAGAAAGATAAAATAATTTACAAGAGAGGAGAGGAGAGACCAAGAGAGAAATATAATGAAAGAGATAGATTTAAAAGAGACATCGGTACAGCGCGATAGTGTCCAAAAAAATCACACTTGAAAATGGTGAGAATGAGAAAGACACAAGGTTTGACGCAAAGCTAACATACAAAGGTAGTTGTTGAAAAGAGGGTCATGAGCATCTTGAGAGGGGAGAAGGTTGATGTAATGGCTAGAATGATCCTACACAAATACTAAGGGAGTGGACACTAAAGTGGATGCAAAAATGTAGGTGAAATTGCAAGGGGTGTGATTTGAAAACACTATAGGAGTTTGGCGAAGAAGGCCTTCACCTCACAGGATCTCGGTGAAGAAGTCGTTACCTCTACATGGCCCTTAATAGAAATGTAGGTGACCTTGGTGAATCAATGGTGGCCAATTTCAAAGAGAAATATCATGCAGTGGATTTTCTACTGGCTCATGAACATCATTAGTTTGATGCAATGGTTTCTTCTTAGTATCCCATGGTGCCACATAATGAACAAAGTCTGTTGTTTCCAAATTTAAATGACACTATTTCCCTTCAACCCCCTTAGTTCCTTCTCATAATGAAGGATTTTAGGAGCATCGAGATGAAAATTCTATAGAGAGTTATCACATGGAGCAATAATGTTCTCTGTAATATCCTCCTATTTTCTATAGTCTATACTATATATCCATTTTGTTTGTAATTGGTGTCTCTCATGTGCAAAATATGCTTACGTACCTATTTTTTGTATGAAATTAGCTACACATTTCCTAGATTTTATTCTGTCTAGATCTCCTATGTAATCGTTTCTATGTGAACCCCAATCCAAATACCTGCAAAACAACATGAAAAAACACATTAGAATATCAAATGCAAGTAAGAACAAGGATTCCCCATGAAATCCATTAGCATAGTTTAAAATAGGAAATGAAACAAGAATGAAATGAAAAAGCAATAAAACAAGCTAAATCCTATTGAAGACAATGCAAACTTTTTATCCCATGGGGGAATTAGTGCCAATTTGATGTGAAAATCGGCCCTTTCCCAACTCCTATGATGCAAGCTTGATGAATGTTGATGAATGATCCACTTTGATGAAGAATGGTGAGTGCTTCAAGACCAAAATCTACATAACCTAGCTACCAATTCAAAAATGAGGATGGAGATTGCTAAATATTTGAGCATAGTAAGTTTACTCAAATTGTGGATGATCAAATGAGGAGATTAGCCCCTTATTTATAGAATGAGAATATGGATGAATGTCCAAAATTGAGCAATGTGGGACTAATATTTAACCAATGGCAAGATGCCACTTGTCAACCTATGAGTGGATGGAGGATGTGCAACGTTTGATGATTATGCCAATAAATGCATATTTTTGAATTTTAAATTTGTTGAAATGACATGCAAGAGGGAAGAAAGAATGCATTAAATGCCACTTGGCTCAAGGCAAAGGACATGTAAGAGAGAGTAAATGCCTTGTTGGATGTACATGTCAACTTGGATTTTGAATTCAAACTTGGAGAATATTCCCAAAAGATGGCTTGTTGAGGAAAATAGAGATTTAATAAATCAATTAAATCTATTTTCATGTGCAAGTGGTAAAAGTTGGAGGATGAGACATGAGGAGAGATTAAATTAATCAAAGTTAATTAATTTAATGAAGGGGGTTAAATGATGTGACCTATTTGACTTAAATTTGTGGATTTACTTTTAAATCAAATATGAGAAGAAAATGATTTAGACTTAGTTAAATAAATTTTTTTGATTTATTTAACCAAAGGGGGTGATGTTAGATTAAATTAGATAAATGTTTGATTTATTTAATTTAATTAGATGAACTTTAGAGATTTAATCAAATAATATGGATTATTAAATTAAATAAAGATAGGAAGATGAAATGACCTAGCTAATTACATAGAGACAATGATTGAATTAAATCGAGGGATTTATTTAATTAAAATGGGAATTACGATGACTTTAATCAAATAAGGCTATTTGATTAAATGGTTAGATAGAGGGATAATTTAGGATGAAGCGATGTTAGTAGATCTAGATCGAGTGTGCAATATCAATCTATATATTTTTCATGTCTACATTTTTGCCCTCTTTGAAGCAATGTACTTGTTGCGTTGGTTCAAAGAATCATCTTGTTGAGATCAAAGTTCAAAAAATATTTGATTTTTCGAATGCCACACTATTGCCCCAACGAAAAGAATTACGCTAGTATGTTGCCCCCTCGAGAGATTAGGTGAAGAGGTTTGATTTGAGGGTCGATCTCTCAAAAAAGAGGTTCAAGATCAGTTCAACTCAAATATTTGATGTAGAAAGTCATCAACCATGGCTAGCCTCATGCCTATTTTGATATATTACACACAGGTGATCCTGATTTGTACCCTGACAGTTACATTATTGATGATATAAATGAGATGATTATGATGTTTATATGTAATGGATGATATGACGATGCATGGATGATATGGATGCACATGATATGATATGATGATGCATATGGGTGATAGATGTATGGTTTATGAAATTCTTAGAATAATGAATCTATATTATGCAATGATGGGGATGAATGCATGTGGTATGATTAATGCTTTCTATATGATATGATATGCATTATGTAGTACGTTGGTGGTTTGTGGATGCAGGATGGATGCATTAGCGATGATTTATGATTAACTGTCATGGTACCATGTTAGCACGAAAGGAAGTAGGAAGAAAATAAGATGTGACAAGAGACACCAACAAGCCAACTTTATTAGAAGAGATGATGATGATGATGATGATTACTTGCCGAGGAGTTGGGATTTTCAAAGGGCCAATTACCTTATGTTTGATAACACACGTAGGCACGATGCATCAGGGTATAAAGAACAAGGATGGCGTTGTACTTAGTGCGATGGAATTTGACTTGACAAACAAATAGGAGTATTCTTGTTCACACTTGACATACGAAAACCTTGTTAGGACATACCTAACAAAGCAAGTATCTGCCAAGTTATATTACAAGAACGTCCAACAAGCACAACAGATAAAAATATAATGATTGTTGCCCCATTCCTATTTCTCTAAATCCCTTTGTTGAGGACATCATCAAGAAGTCCTTGGAATGAGTGCAATAAGATAAATCAAAAGAAAAGATCCAGTAAACAAACAAGTCATTGTTCTTCATACCTACAGCCAAAGGGATGTGTTTTGTTTAGGATAAGTATCCAAAGTGATATCCAAAATGATGCCCATTGTCGGAACGATATATCCTAGGACATGCATTGTATAGGATGATGATGGGTTGATAAGTTGTTTGATATAAGTTGTTGATATAAGGTTGTCTGACATGTTTGAAAATGATCAAGATTTTGATTTTGCATTTAAAAGTTTGAAGTTTGCTTTTGATTTTACATTTGAAGCTTGCATTTGCTGATTGTTTTACTTGCTTCTATTTGTTTTGCCAAAGGGTGAGTGTGATGATTGATTTATTATGGATGATTGATTATTGCGGGTGAAGGCAAGATGGGATGGATGGTTTTGTATTTTCTAGAAAATTTCAATGTTTTTGGTATTTTGAAAATGTTTTGAGGCTATTTTTGGTATTTTCAAGATTTTACAAATTTTTTGATTTTTTATTTTTCAAATGTTTTGGGGTTTTCTGAGATTTTATGAATGTTTGTGGATTTTGATGTTTTTTGAATGTTTTTGGATTTTGATGTTTTTTGAATGTTTTTGAATTTTGATGTCTCGGGGGCTGATCAAAGATTAGCCTTACCTACGTTTAAGCTCAGAGACAACGTAGTTCGGATAACATGTTTTTGATGTTTTTATGAATTTTTTAGTGTTTTTGGATTTTTGATTTGATTTTGGATGTTTTTGGATTTTCATTTGATTTTGACGATTTGGATATGTGTGATGATATCAGTGCTCTATTTTGGGATTTTGTTGAAAACCAAGTTAAGGTTAATTGATCAGATTGATGGATTGATGATGATAACATTGTTGAGGATACACAACAATGCAAGGATAGTGTTAAGCAACACAAGGATTAGGATGGATATCCCAAGATGATGAGTGATTGATTGGATTTGATTGATCAGGATTTTGAAGCTTGGTTTTGGAACAAAAGTTGTTTTGGATGATTTGACGTGATATTTGAAGTGTAAATTAGATGCGACTGATAGTGATTGTTTGGATTGATGTTCAATGAAAGATGAAGCTTGATAAGGAACATTTTCTCGTCAAAATATGCCATGGGCTAGTGATTTGGAATTTTGCTCACAAGTGGTGGACCAATTTGATTTCACATTTGCCAATGTTTGGATCACCACATAAGTTGGAGGATATAGATAAAGATTTATTCCCAAAGCAAGATGTAAATATATGCCCCCAATGTCTAGCAATGTATGGAATGCGATGTGTGGATGCTCGGATAGGTGTATGGATTGAGGGACATGGATTATCTTGTGATAAGATAAGGTGTTCAGATAAAGAATGCTCATTTGGATAATGCTTCATGGCTCAGATAATGTTGAGTAGGATAGGATCAATGAAAATGACCCATGTCAAGATGTTTATCGTAAGTAAGCGTAAAGTGTGCACCAAAATTTTACCAAGATCAAGATAATTTGGACTATGGATGTAGATGGATAAAGATGGATTGGATAAATGGTTCATGGATGAATGGATTTATTATGGATGAGATGGATGGAATGCTGGATTTATTATCGATGGGATAAGATGCTTTCCCATGAACTAGCGCACGTACATGCTCAATTCTACACATGATGCATGTTTTCCAAGTTTTCGTCATGGTACCTGCCCAAAGTGCCACCGAAGTGGTTTTCACTACAGGAAAAAAATTTCTTTACTGTTTTCAATCCTTTTTCTGAATTTTTTTTTGGATTTTTTGCTTCTTTTTTTTTAAATTTTTTTTTGTATTTTTCTATGAAAGATTTAAAGCTCATGTTGAACCAAAAGGTGTTGCTAATGTAGATGCTTCTGTCATGATGTGCCATTGATAGCCTACTTGAAGAAGTTGCTTTGCTAAGATACATGCACTTGAATGCAACTTTTGGGATTCTTGATCTGCTTTATTGATACCAGGGTTAACTCTATCTCTGTGCACACATCACGATAGAGTGCCTTCAGAATCCTTATGATGAAGGTTCATTGCCAATACATGGTCAATTTGAGGATTGAATATCATGTGTGGAGGCGTGGATGGAGTGTGTTTAGGGATAAGAGATGGATTGGTTGACAGTTTGGAACCTTTGACTCTCCAAACTTGGGAAGATGAGCAATGATGGGTGGATACGAAAGTGTGCATGGAATTAGGACCAATTACTTGATACACTTTGTACGTCGCTTGAAAATATTTCTTTTGATTTTGTGGACATCTTTGATGGATAATTTTCCCTTTTTTATTTTTTTCCATAGTTTCTTTGACTAATGGAGTTTGATAGGGATAATCTTTCTTTGTATTCTTTGGTATCCATGTGTATTTGATTTGTCCATTATTCTTCTTTGCTTCTTTTTCTTTTATAACATTCTTTGTGCTTTGATTCAAATTTTTCTTTTGATGTTGGTCCCAATTCGTGGATGGGGTGATGGGTGGATGAAGATTCATGATGTGGCTTGTTGTAGTATTGGCACTTGTTTCATCATAAGGATTATTCATGCTCCCTATGTTGGCATTTGCTTGAGACATAGTTTCTCCCAGTATTGTCAAATTATTACCTTCATGCTTTGATTCTACCTATTTTGAGATGTCTTGTTCAATAAGCACTCTCTGATAAATGACCACTGTAGATGATGTTATTTCAATTTATTGCTCTGTTTGCTCTAAAATATCTTGTTCTGTTTGATCTACTTCCTTGAGTGGATAATGTTGGATATCTTCATACATGATGTCCTCAATCTGAATTTGGGATATGTCTGATCCTGATATTTTCAACTCAATAACCTGCTCTTTTTGTGTAATAATGTCAGGAGTAAAAGAATCTTGTTCTGAATGAAGATCATCTATGTGTCCATCCATAGAAAGCATCTCATGGGTAGATGGAGGAGTATGTGCATCTTGTATAGATAGGAGAGTGTCCATTAGATCATTGTAATATCTTGGAGATATGTATTCTTGATCTTGAATGATTTCAAAATTGCTTTCAACATGCTTTGGATCAAGTTCTTGACATGGGTCAATTTCAAAGGATGGATTGCTTATAAAGGGTTCTTGGATGGGAAGCGGCACAATATCTTCTTGATCTTTGAGTGAGTTTGGATCAAGTGTTGAGTTGAAAATTCCTTCAATATCGGAAATCATGAGGTCAAAGGATGTCAATATGTCTTGGACAGGACCATTGCTAGGCTTTGGTGAGAGATATTGATCATGCTTTAGAATAATTTTTTGAGATATGTCCTCTAACTCATTAGCTGATGTAGAGACATTTTCAACATGATCATCAGTCGATGGATCATTGATTATAGGATCAAATAATGTTAACACTCCTTGAAATAGATCATTGTTGGATATTTTTGAGGGATTCTTATCATGAGAAAAAAGTGACTCTTGATGTATATTGATTTGATCTTCGAATGAGGTAGAAACATCTTCCATGTGTTCGTTGATGGATAGGTCTTGATCATGTGATCATTGACTTGGATCGATACATGGAGTCGTTAACATTTTTTTGGGATTTTGAACAACATTTGTTTGTTAGGCTTGTAGTTTGGCTTGGGCAACTTGAGCAACTTGTGCAACTTTTTAAGCTTGTGCTGCTTGTCAGTTTTAGTTTTGTTGGAGTGCCTTCTGATAAGCAGCCTGCTGAGTGGCTTGCAACACAATGTTGTATTGGTTTGATGTGTTTGGTTTGGGTGGTGGTGGTGGCAGAGGTGGTTTTGGAATAGTGCTTGTTGTGGTGATAAGAGGTACCATCCTATTGATGATTGGTATTTGAGTGGTGGATGGTGTGATTGATATGGTTAGTCCTTGAGAGACCATGTTTTGAGGGATGATAGATGATGTGTTGGTTGCTTGTGCTATGCGGATGGTTTCCATCTGTTGTTGTGATATCGATGGCAAGGGGGGAGGATTTGGAATGATGCCTTGATTGATGGTTGGGGGGATGTTTTGGATGAGCGGTGGTAGCAATGGTAGCCCCAAACCAAGAGGTGATATAGATGTTAATGGAAAGGGTGGGAGTGGTGGGAAAGTGAGTGGCATGCTCCCTTGGGGAAATGATGATGTTTGATCAAAAATGCCCTTTGGTGCAAATAGGTCACCTTCTCCTTGTGAGGTTGTAGGGAGAGAGGTTTGAGGGGTTGTGTGAAATGATGATGATGGGTCATTAGGATTATGAAAGGTGAGGGGGACATATGGGTGTGATGGATTTTGAAAAACATTTGTGTGATTTGCAAACATATCTATCCAAAAGTTTACCAAGTGTGGATTCAAAATGTTCATGCTTGGTATAGTTGTATTTTCTATATTCTCACTTGGCATGTATGGATTTGGTGGGATAATGTTGCTTTGTTGAAGACTCGTGCATTGAGTATTTGGTTAATAGATTTGTAAGTTTGGACTTGGATTTAAATCTACTATCGGAAAAGGTGTTTCAAAATTTAGATTGGGTATACTCACATTTGTTGTACCATTGAGGTTTGTAGGAGATAATGATCCCATGTATGGATTGTATAAATGTGAGTTTTGAAAATCAATTGGCATTGTAAGGATTTGATAGTTTGGTTCATTTAGACCACTCATGATGAATGAATCAAGTTTATATTCCATGTTCTTCTTGTGTTTTGACCTTGTTGCAAAAGTGACCCCTAAGATGTTTAGGACCAATGATGAGATGAAGGATGAAAGGGGTGAATGATATGGGTGTTGTTTTTCTTAGGAACTTTGGATCAATGCTAGACTTTAGGATTTTATTTTGATTGGTTTTGATTGGATTTGGATAATGGACTTGTAAACCCTAAGATGTTAGATGTGATCTTAGGATGAACTTGTTCAAAGGTATGCTAATTTAACTAGAGGTATGAGAAAGGATGCATTCCCATACTCCTAACTAAATAAGGTGATTTTGATTTTGTTGATTTACCCAAGTCTAGAATGATGTTTCCAAAGATCTTTTGTGGTATGGAGATGATAAATATTTGGGGTGGATGAAGTGTTTGATTTTGATCCTAAATGAACCTAAGAAGGACTTGTTTACAAGGCCAAGCTTTTGAAGAACATGCTTTTCCTGTTAGAAAACCAAGATCACCTGCATGCAAGATGGATACCTATCACATGCAAAAGATATGAAGAACCAAAGATGTTTTGTAAACCTCAAAGTATAAAATGCATTAAGAGAATCGATTATTACAAAGTGATCAATCCTTATGAAGGAGATCAAGAAACCCTAAAAGGGAAACCCTAAATTAAACCCTAGTATGTACACTTAATAATTAATAATTAATTAATTATTAATGTGCCTAAGTTTAGCTTAAGTAATAAAGAGGAATAAGTGACTTAATTAATTAATCAATGTGATGTAATTAATTAAGCATAATAACTTATTACTCTAAGACCCCCCCTTAAGATGAACTTAGGAAGAAGCTAAAACACTAGAATAAGATGCATGAAAGCAAAGATGGGTCCTGGCAACTAGGCCTGATCAGGTACCCATTTACAAATGCAATATGAGGTAGAGAAGGAAAAACCCAGTGGGACAAAACCCCCCTACAATGTGATAACATGCTGCAAAGAAGCACTGGAAGAACTCTGTAGAGTAACACTGGAACCGCAATCTGACAAGCAAGGAAAGATATCTCTGTCTACAACTGAAACCAAACCGGAATCAAAATAATGTGACAGCAGACCCGATGCCATGGAACACTTGAAAACTCCAAATGGGAACAACCCTAGAATTTATGAAGCATCAAGCAATTATTGAATGATGTATTACTGAAAACAAAGTGCAAAGATGCAAAATGCACCCTCCCAACTGCCAAAATATCCAAGTAATCTCCAAACAACCCATCGGGAAAAATCTGGACTAATTGATAAACTTGGGATAGATACAGAAAAAGTGCATAGACAGCAACATAGAGCTCCTTAATACCTTTCCAACGCCGCAAACGAGGCGAAAATTGGACATCGTGGCAAAAAGTTATGAGCTCGGAAGTCCAAAAACATTATCTGACTTCAAACAGAAATAAATATAGTAAAACAGAAAATTACTGTAAAATAAACTACACCAAATGAAAGTGCTCGGAACTAGCTTTCTGGCGATATCTTGTTTGCCTGATTTCGATACCGTATGTCCAAGTTATGGCCAAAAGAAAAAAACTGCTCTTTTAGGGCAAATTGGGGTTAGGAGGGGCAAATAGGGGCCGACCGTACGAATGACGTCATCATGATGTCATGCTGACATCAGTAAAGCTAGCGTAAATTTGACGGCCATCTGGCCGTCACCGCAAAAAAACACCCCCTGCAGAAAAGAAAATTTTTTGGCCCCTAGTCCTGTGGGTGACCAGGGGTTGGCGGGTTGAAAGGGGCCGGGGTTGAGTCGGGCGCTCGGTCGCCTATAGGACCTCGGCCTGGCTACACAGAGCCCGCGGGGGTTGGCGGATGAAGACCGGTTGTTGATGTGACCACGTGTACGGAAGCGGAGCCCTCAAGGGCTAAACCCGGGTGGCAGACCGGAGGTGTTCGCTGGTGGCGGGCGGCGGATGGGTGGCCGCTCAGTGGCCGCCGGGTGGCGGACCCCTTCTGTACTAGAGGCACTGGCGCAGAAACTGAGAAACCTCAATTTTTTAATTTTTTTCTAATTTTCATGCATCAAAAGGCGTGCTAGGGAGGCCGTACGCCCCCCCAGACAATTTTTTTTTGCCTTCTAGACCAACTACTCAGAAATCAACAAAACGAAGGGCGTTTTTAGGGTTTTTGGCTGCTGCGAACGCAATGGTGACCTCCGTTTCTGCTCAAAATACTCCAAAAATTTGGCTACCTCCAGATCTTGCAGAAAGGATGCCTGTGGAAACCCTTGCACTTGAAACTCACAGAGATTTAACATTTCCCTTCAAACCAAAAGATCAATGTTTGCTTAAAAGACCATAAGACAAAAGATACATAATTACATGTGTGGGGTTCAGTTGATTTCATCTTGATTAGTGAATTGTTTTTACCACAAACACTTTCTTGATTAGATTTTCAAACTAAATGTACAATGTCCTAACTTCTTTTCATCCCACAAAGTGCTATGTGGAATTCAAGGAAATCAAGGCAATGGTTACCTATTGTTTATCTTTAGTAGGTAAATTGAGATGTAAGTTCAAGTGTTTAGAAACCTCTAAGGATGTGAATCCCAAGGGCAAACAATAACACATGAATTTGGTCAATTGTATTTACCTCCTAAAGGGTTTGAAATTTTGATGATGATGTTTAAGTGTTTGTTTCCAAGATGTTTTTGAACAAGCAAAGAATTTTGTAACCAAGAATAAGTACAACCCTCTGGATATTAAAGGCAATATTTGTTGAGTCCCCACTTGGACAAGTTCAGCTGCGCTTATCTTTAGTGAATGATTAGATGCTTGACCCCACTGGCTCCCCTCCATGGCACTCACTTATACGGGGCATCCAAGCATCAACACCCATGAAACTCCCATGGCATGCTTTCCATTTCTACTAAAAGACCATAAAAGTGTGGGGCAGCTTCAGAACGACCGTTCTTGCACAAACAAATAGATCAAGGATTTTGGCAATTCTAAAACATGGGTTTTAATTAGGACTTTTTGTTCGTGGAGATTGACCCATACGACGAGAGTCCCTTTTTAGATCCATCTTGTCGGAGCCAACCGTGTGATATTGGCGTTTATTCCAATACCCACATTTATATCCTAGTTGGAAATACTCTTGGCTTTAGAGTGTTACCGGTTGAGTCGTTCCCTTGGGTGAGTACTTTTTCCCCAAGCCAGGCCCTCTAAGATAAACAAAAGCGAGTAAAGACAATATCTGTAACTCGATCAATCTTTGTTTACAACAAAAAGAAAGAGAATGTACGTAATAATGCTCTACTCACACTCGCACAATGTTTTGTTCAATTTTAAACCCAAAATGAAGTGTGGAGGTGATTGCTTTATCTCAACCTAAAATCACAAAAGAGGCCTTTTGATTCTCAAGATCGCTATAAAGCGCGAGAGAAGCGCATACGTCCTTTTTCAATGAAGTTAGTTTAAGTAAGCTATCACGAAGACAAAGTTGTACTTGTTCATTTTAGAGCCTCAAAGCAATTGTGAGTTCTTTTTAAAGCACCAAAGGACAAATGAGAGTTGTTTTGTTCAATTGTTAACCAAAAAAAAAACTCTAGTAAGTTGTAGTGCTAATGTTCATTTTAAGCCTTCACAAAAAAATGAAAAGATTCTTTTTAAAAGCCCAAACGAAATTAGTATCCTAAGCAAGAATAGACAACAGTTTCCTAAGAGTGTTAAGCAAACACTAAAGTGTTTAAAAACACTTTAATTTTGTGAAATACCATCATCATGCTTCTCTTTCTTTTGTATTTAATTGATCCAACCTACAAGAAAGAAAATCAGTAAAATTCTGCAAAACACAGAGGTTAAAAAGCATAAAACAGAAGATAAACTCATCATTTGACAAAAAGCATGCGCTAAAATGAAATTCCAACTTTTTACTCCCTTCTAGCGGCGCAACCCATGACTGTGTCACAGTTTGACTTCTCCAGCGGTGTTGTATAGCGCCGCTTACTAGTTAGTGGCACTCTGTACCCAAACCAGTGAGCTCGAATGCGTCACCCTTTTGCTCAGTGTCGCTGTTTAAAATTCAAATTCAAAAATTTTAGGCAGGATGGCTAAAGCGTCATAGTTTGAATTTCCAGCGGTGCTCTATGGTGACACTAGAGAGCCAGTGGTGCTAAAACAATGATGTTAAGCTTCCAGCGTTGGAATTTTCCTGTGCACAAAACAAAAACACAAATTTTTTAGAAAAACATGATTAAAAACAAGATTATGCCCTCCTTCTAGCGCCAAATGTGTGAACCCCAATCCCAATACCTACAAAACAACAAGAACAAACACATTAGATGGTGAAATGCAAGCAAGAACAAGGATTCCCCATGAAATCCATTCACAAAATTTAAATTAGGAAAAAAAGCAATGAAGAACACAATGAAATAACAATAAAAGAGATTGAATCCTAATTAAACTAGCAAACTCATGATCTCATGGGGGAATTGGTGCCAATTTGATGTGAAAATTAGCCCTCTCCCAATTCCTATGATGCAAGATTGATGTGTGATGATAATTGATCCACTTTGTTGATGTTTGATGAGTGTTCCAATGGAAAAACCTGCATAACCTAGCTAAGATTCAATGATAATGGATGAGGATTGCTAATGATTTGAGCATGGTAACTTTACTCAAATTGTGGATGATCAAATGAGGAGATTAACCTTTTATTTATAGAATGAGAATATGGATGAATTTCCAAAATTGAGCAATGTGGGACTAACATTCAACCAATGGAAAAATGCCACTTGTCAACCTATGAGTGGATGGAGGATGTGCAAGGTTTGATGATTGTGCCAATAAATGCATATTTTTGAATTTTGAATTTGTTGAAATGACATGCAAGAGGGAAGAAAGAATGCATTAAATGCCACTTGGCTCAAGGCAAAGGACATGTAAGAGAGAGTAAATGCCTTGTTGGATGTACATGTCAACTTGAATTTTGAATTCAAACTTGGAGAATATTCCCAAAAGATGGCTTGTTGAGGAAAATAGAGATTTAATAAATCAATTAAATCTATTTTCATGTGCAAGTGGTAAAAGTTGGAGGATGGGACATGAGGAGAGATTAAATTAATCAAAGTTAATTAATTTAATGAAGGGGGTTAAATGATGTGACCTATTTGACTTAAATTTGTGGATTTACTTAAATCAAATATGAGAAGAAAATGATTTAGACTTAGTTAAATAAATATTTTTGATTTATTTAACCAAAGGGGGTGATGTTAGATTAAATTAGATAAATGTTTGATTTATTTAATTTAATTAGATGAACTTTAGAGATTTAATCAAATAATATGGATTATTAAATTAAATAAAGATAGGAAGATGAAATGACACAGAGACAATGATTTAATTAAATCAAGGGATTTATTTAATGAAAAGGGGAATTATGATGACTTTAATCAAATAAGGCTATTTGATTAAATGGTTAGATAGAGGGATAATTCAGGATGAAACGATGTTAGTAGATCCAAATCGAGTGTGCATTATCAATTTGTATATTTTTCATGTCTACAGTTTCTAAATAAATCATGGGTTGACAAAAATCTAGGGAAATAAATTACAAACTATGGTTAATTTAGAAGTATAATTGAGTGATAAATCAATAAATATAATCAAACCTATATCAATTAAGAGTTGATATTGATAGATTTAAATGAAAAATATAAAGAAATTAGAAAGTATCATCTCTTTTATCGATTTTGTATAGTAAATGATGACGACATAATTTCTCTATGTTACGATCAATGAGTTAAATAAGAAAATAGAAATTGGATATGCCCTGTTAAGGCTATGATGACATATTGTTTAGTCTAGGGATTCTTTGTCTTTGCATAATTTAGTCTTCTACTAATGTGATATTTAGAATCACTCACATTCACATGTACTTATGTATAAAATAAAAGTCTTGTACTTGAAAGCATAGTGAGGTTTGTTGTGTGCAAAAGGAAGGTTTATGACTTCAAAAAATTGATACCTTTTTGTTGATGAAACAACATCAAAGACATATAAGAAAATAATGCAAGTGCTTATGATGTCATTGTTGATGTATGTAATGATATAATGTTGATGTAGATGCTCTGATAATGTTTTATTATACTCTAATATGATTTTTTAATGAGATAATTTAATTTTATTCAATGAGTAATATTGACTTAGGACTAGTTACAACTAGCACTTGCACCTAAAGGAGGTGCAAGGATTACACCGATAGAAAAATATATGTATGCTAATATATTAGAGAGTATGCGTTTGTGCATGAGTGTGTATAGATGTCATGTGCTAATTTTGGTTGCATGTGGTTGGATTAAACAATTAATAATAAGTGATAAATAATGGAATGAAATAAACTTAAACAGATCAAGATTTTTTCATTAAATAAATTAAGTATTATTTGATTTTGAAATATTTACATTTAATCATAAAGCAATGTAAATGGAAAAAGAAAGTTGTCATCAAATTGGAAAAAAACACTACAAATGAAAATAGAATGTTTACATCGAATTGGAAAATGAACATATATTTGGATTTTACATTATAAGTGATATTTTGGAGGCTTTCACTTGATATTTTGGTAAAAATGGTAGTTGATTTACCATTAAACAACAACTAAAACTTGTTTTATGATGAATCAACAATGGTTTGCAGGTGCAAGACTTGTTTCAGGGTCAAATCTCACACTATATGTAGCCTATCATCTAAATATAAGACATGAAATGACTAGCTCAATTTTTCTAAGTGTACAAATCAATATTGTAATGATCAAAGTCCAAAAAAAATAATTCAAATAAATAAATTTTAAAAATTAAAATTAAATTAAATTAAATTTAAAAAATAATATCACATATAACCTCATCTAAAAATATCAAAAATATAAAATAAAATAAATTTTAACTAAAATAATAAATCTAAAGTTAAAATCAATTTATATACTAAGGGGGGGAATTGAACACTGTGACAAACCATTTATCCTATACAAAAACTAGATGCAAAAAATAAAAAAATAAAAATGGAGATAATGCTTGTTTACCTGCACATACCAAATATTAATATAAATATCCTTGTTTAAACACCTCCCACTTATCCTACACCCACTTAGAAAAACAAATTTATAAAATTTTAAAGACAGTCTATAATAGTCTAGAACAAATTGGCGTGCAATGAACTCCATAAATGAAGGATTATATAATAAAGTTTTAAAATGAATATTTTGACTTCATGCTTTAAAGTGTAGGAGAGGGGGGAAGAATTGGGATTAGACATGCCTTCTAGAGAGAAGGGTGGATGAATTAGGTAAAGAAAAGAACCAACTTTATTGACTTCATAATGGACTTTATTCTCTTTAACCCTTGTGTAGGACAACCAATTTTTTAATCTCTTTCATTGATTCAATTTGTTTGTATGTTCTAATTATTTGACAAACTTTACATATTATTCAATAGAATGAATGTTTTGTGTACACTCACATTAGATGCCAAAAAATATTATGGTACCATGGAAAAATATAAACAATAAGATGAGAGATAAATTATATGGGTTGTTATGTAGTTAGTGAAACATTTTTATATTTTTGAATGCATATATTTTGTAAAGGTACAAAGTCTGTTCATTTTATCTCTTCTAAATTTATTGTTTATTTTATTTTTGTGTAATAATTAAATATTTGAATGATATGTTTGTACATAAGAGTTGGTAGTTAGTTTATATTTTATTCAATTAGAAGTCTTTGTTTCTAAGTGGTCTAAAAATAACACTCAAATATGTTGTTCTAATCTTGGTTTAAATTAACAATAATAGAGTTCACATCATTGAAATATAAAAATAATAAAATAATGATTTAGAAAACTTGATCGGGTGATCCCACAGTATTGGTTTACAAATTTTCGTCAAACTCAACATTGAACTAATTTTTTTTAACTAAATCTTCACTTTCGAGCACCTATACTACTGAAACATGAGGAATTTGAAGATGATGCAAACTAGTGATTTGTGACATTTTGTCTTTAGATTATAAATATATATTTTTTAAAAGCTTTTGAATTAGATTGCATTTCCTTTTCCATCTCCTTCGAAAACTAGTTTTTAGCAGTAAACACCATTTTTAAAGAGTGATGCTCACTGTAAACAACATAACTTTTTTTCTATGAAGGATAAAATTCTATTTTTTTTAATTTACCTTTGTAACTACGATATCTAGTATGTTCATTTGGTTTCATAGTGTTTTATTGAATATTATTTTCTTAATCAAGTTTTGAAGTCAAACCAATTACAATTTAGAGATAGGAAGACCATAAACAACATAACTTTTTTTTGTATATATCAAAAATCAATTTTATTTTTTTTACTGGATCAAGGACATCAATACTTAGCTAGAACATATTTTTCATAATTTTATTTGATAATCTACTATTTTTCCACATGTGCAGAATAGAGAGCTCGATTTTTGGTGAAAAACCTACATTCACAAGAAATAAAATAAATAAATATAATAATCAAATTAAATATATTTAAAATTATACTATTTGGGAAGCTTATAATAAGGACTACATGCTTACCAATAATAAATTTTAAATGAATTCATTTGATCACCTAAAAGGTAAATCAAAAGTGGTTTTTATCAGCATTTTGATAGGTGTAAAGGAGACTTCGTTCTAGGTATGGTTTAAAACTAGTGGGGTTCTATCCAAGGGGGTTCTATCTAAGGTGGTTTGAACAAACCCTCTTCAATTAGAATCCTTTAAATGGAACTTTTCAAGGCTTAAATCATTATGTTTTCTAAAAATATGTGATTCCAACAAAAACTAGGATGTCCCAAAAAGTGTAAACCACTATTGTGGGATCACCCGATCTTTACATTTGATTGCACTGATTTATAAAATCTTATTTTTTCTATGCAACTACCTCAATTTCTCTAGATAACAACCAACAACATAAATTTAATTATTTTTAAATTCAATTATTTAATTGACTAACCTATATATTAGACTAAATATAATATATCCAATATCCCCCTATATTACATCATTTCAAACAAAGATAGAAAAACTTACACTTGACAACACACAAGATCACAAATAGTGCAAACCAACAAGGACACACCAAACTAAAAATATTAGTGGATATTTTGATCATCCATCAATACTTGTGAATATAGACATTCCTAATTCTAAGTGTAACCCTCTCCATTTAAACTAAGACATACTTTAAGGTAAAAGCATAGAGTTGTGTTACACTTTCAACCAACAAAATAGTTTCTAGTGAAACAGTTTTGTCCTAAATAGTTTCCCTCAAAACTATATAATTTTTTTTATTTTGAGAATTTGAATTGCAGTTGAATTTATGTGTAAGGTTTCAATTGAAACCCTTTTACCCAAAATTATCTATGTGGCTACCTATGTGGCAATTTAACCCCTTTTTTGGAGTAAATTAAAAAAATCATCTTCAACTCTGAATTTCTCCAATTAGAAAAATTTGAAAATATGCTTTTGTAGAGCTCAAAGTCGACAATCCAAAAATATTTATTTTTTGATATTTGACTAGCTTTATTATGTTTTTTTAGTTTATTGTAAGTAAGTTTTTATATTTGTTTGAAAGTTAGTAACTCAATTCAACTAGCAATCCAACCAAGGAGAACATGACCCTTATGATTCAAAAAATTCTCACAAGTATTTGTAAACACCACTAGTCCTTGTCAAAATTTAGGTATAAAATTTTTAGGTGAGTGAAATTCACTTGTATTAGAATTGCACTAGTTTAATTCTACAACTTAGCTCATATCCATGCATCAAGTTCAAATATGCACTCATGGAGATTAGTTTCACACTCACATCGGTGAATTAGAGTATAATTCAAACATTTTAAATATTATGAGAAAGTCTTCTAAGGGGGGCCTATTATTCCAACAATGTAATGAATTGATTCCTAGCATCTTGAGCATCATTTTCATGCCTTCAAAATATAGCTAAGTATTTCATTTAAATTCATTTAATTTTCACATATAATTTGACATTTGTTATTTTTAGTTCTAGCTAATTTATCTAGGTTGGTTTTTTATTTAATGATTTTAATTATTTAATTAGCCTAGAAATATATTCGTAAGGAAGATAAACACTACTTGCTTAAATTATCTTGGACAATTAAATAAACCCATTCGATTAACAGATAAAATAACCTAGATAATAAAGTTGGGACTAATGATTGAAAATAGAAATAATTAAATGTAATAATTAGCTTAATAATTGATGATGGTAAAATATTGTGATAGATATCAATAGTAAATTTGTCAATGCTTTGGATTTTTTGGGATGATTAAATAAAGATCTCAATATTCGAAATTTTCACTTTATCACTCTACATCACTTATATAAGTGCACACCAAATTTTATGAGTAAAAACTTAATTTGATGTGTGAATCTTACGCTATAACTTAGGGGGTTGGGGCCATAGCTCAGTTGGCTAAATCTTGCCTGTTGCAGGAGGTTGGTCACGAGGTCTAGTCTCCCCCACCCCCGTGGTACCAGAGGGCATGTCGCACCAGCGCCGCCGGTCACGTTAAAAAGTTTACCAGGCGCACTACAGTTTATATGGGGTCGTGCTACCCGATTCCTGCAGTCTAAAAAAAAAGAAAAACCCTATAACTTAGAAAATTGATTTGGTTAAATGTGCTTTATTGAAATCCATTTTGTCGTAATCTCTATTGTCTAAATATGTATAAGGGCTAGCAATGTTTACAAACACCTTTGGAAAATTTGTTGAATTTCAAGGCTCATGTTCTCCTCAGTGAAACCCTTAGTGGACTAGTCTTATGGCTCTAAACGAAAGATTCAAGGACAACAAGCAAGTGTAAAGTGAACATGGGATGACATGCTCTAATGTAAATTCTACTAGATTCTTTTCATTTCCCAAAATATTAGACCCTACATGTGCTCAATAAGAATGCCTTTATATTTTTCATTGATACCTCTAAATGATTTCAAATGAATGAGGGAATGTCCTTAAACACAACATGCAAGCACACAAATAAACATAATGAATGCTAAGTCAACTCACAATGACTACTAAAATGATCAACAAGATAGAAATTTAAATTTCAAATTTTAAAAGTTTAGGAATCATAATTATAATTGAAAAATGACCTAAATCAAATGTAAACCCACAAATTTATGAAAAAATAGATTTAAAGATCTAAAGATCTAAAATACAAATAAAAAAATTAATGATCCAAAAATTATAATATATAATATTATAAGCTATTTTTCTTAGCTAATTATACTACTTATAAAACAATTATTATATTTATAACACTAATCAAATGGAATATACAGATATACATTTTCATTACATTTCCACACACATATGTTTCTCCTTTTAATGTGAGATCCTCCAATTTGTTAAAATGATATCATTATTATTCTACATTCTTCATCCACATGATAATGTCGAGTTCATTTCGTATGGTGGAACCCATAGAAAGGGTATCGAACTACTCTAATTATAGGAGTCAATGAAGGGCAGTGGCGAAATTATTCAGACTAAAAGAATCATTTAAAAATAATAATAATAATAAATGGCTATGAGGTGATTGAAAACAAAGGTCATTTTAAAAAAAACAATTAAAAAGGATTTGAAATTCAATGCAAAGATTTTTATTTTTTTTCTTTTACAATAAATTTTATTTTATTTATTATTAAGGAGCTATAAATTTAGTAGTGGAAGTGGAAGGTGAAAATGTTGATGTTTTATTAAGAATTAGCTATATATCATTTTAGGTGTGAAAGTAGGTGAGCAATATTTAAAGAGGAGAAATAAGATGTCTATTTTATAACATCATAATGTGTGTAAATTACAGCGATATGTATATCAATTACAAAAATAGTTTGAAAGTAGACAATATAATTATTTTGTTTGAGAAGAGAAGCCTACTCAAAACAATAAACATTAGTTCATCTTCCTTTTAACGTTTTAGCTCTTGTCATGTAATGATCTTTATTGTTTTTTTTTAATTTTGTATTTTATCCTCATTTTGATTTTGAAGTGTGACTTCTTCTACCCACTTGTTTTTGACAATTCATATAATATTACTTTACAAATAGTAATCCTAAGACTTTACTAATAAAACAAAAAATTAAAATCAAAATCAACAACTAAAAAATATCAAAAAAAGGGCAGTGCACCTAGTTCGATTGGCTAAAAGCATCTTATCGCAGGAGGTCTACTCCCCCCATTGTCCCTGTGGTACCAGAGGGCGTGTCGCACCAACATCACCTATCACTTGAATTTTTTTACCAAACACACTACAGTTTATAAGGGGGTGGCTCCCTGATTCTAATTCCTACGGTCTAAAAAAAATAAAAAGAATTGTATAAAATTAACTAAATAACCCATAAAATTTAAATGTAACTCTTAATATTATTAAAATCTATCATTTCATTATACATCATCTATACCCACACATGTTAAACTATCTAAAATAAGGCATTTTTTTCTTTTGAGAAATTAAAATATTATTTGTGGTCCTTGTCATGGTCTTGGAACTTGACAAGATGTACCTGCTCCAAGTGATAAAACGTTTGAAACTTTGTAGGAAGATGCCAAGTTCCACTAAAGAAAAGGACATGTTAAGCTTATGTAATCTCTAGAAAGTATCTTCACATGAGAGGTTTCTATAAAGTAGTGTTAAAATTGGGTCCCTCACACTTTCACTTTTTGATTTATCATGAGTAGGATTGATTCTCCTTTCCATAAGGGTATGATTTCCTTTATTTCACTATTGTCCCTAAAGGGTGAGTAGATTATATCAATTATTTGAATCGTTTTTTTAATTCAAAAAAATTATTAATATTTCTTTTCATATTTACATTAAAAATTATTTATGAAAGATTAAGTATTATAAATTAGAAATCTATTTATTTAAAAAATTATAAAAGATCATGAATCGTAATTTAGAATTTTATATTGTATGGTTATTTCGAAATTTAATCTTAAGTTTTCATAGTGAAAATATAATGTTATACATTTTGTTGTCAAATGAACTATCATATTCTCGTCTATTTTTTTTATTTTATTTTTGGCAAACAACAATGAAATCAAAGAATTGCATTGTTTCTCTTTCTCATTTCTTTTGTGCATCTAAATCCTTCCAAAAATCTATTATCTGTACATCTTCAGTGTAAGAGCATCTATGCATCATTTGATTGTAGATCAAAGTGCATTCACTAATTGACTACATATTACATCAACCCATTATTCTAGACTAATGTCATTAACCTTGATGTTGAAGGAGCAATTTGATGCCCTCCATATATAAAATTGGTCAACATATCAAGAAATGTTGATTCTTATAGTATTATTCATAGTAATGAATTTCAACCCACTTTTGATATACATATAAAAATATTAGATTGACCACCCTACAATTTTTTCTACAACCACCCAATTCCACTAAATTGGTTATGTTGAATTTATTGTCTAATTGTTTGCAATTGGGTCCCAACAAAAGCACAAATTGCTACTTGAAATCTAATAAAATGTTATTTGATTTTTAGTAACATTGGATATTATACTATTTTATTTTTATCTCCAAAGGATCAATGATAAAACTTTTTGTAACATCCAATGCACTATGTATACATTCTCACACTCTAAATAAATAGTGAATATTTTACCGTATATGTGTAATAAGAAAGGTAGCTAAATCTAAAGTTTTCAAGTTGTGGTTGATGTTATTAAAAAACATAGGAGTTTGTTGTATCGGAGGATTGACTAAAGGAAGGTAAAATTGCCTAGGTAACTTTGCATACAAATTTGAGGTTAAAAATAATCAATACACATATCTAGAACTTAGCTAGGATTTGAATTAATTGTTCATTTATGTCATTCTTAGAGCCATCAATGTGTCATGTAATTCCCCAACTAGCTTATATGGTAAACTTGTTTCTAGACAAATTATGCCAAAACCTTCTAGTCAATCTCCTAAGAATGTAATGCTCTTTCTTCTATCAGTTTTAGTATATTTTCTATATGATCATTTTAATATATATATATATATATATATATATATTCCATTTGCATAATTCTCTTGGCACAATTAAATTATTGTTTATAGGTGTGGACACCTAAAATTGACACATCATCATTAGCTAACCATTTCTTTTGTAATAGATTAAATACAACCCTAATTATCCAATTGCATCCCCTTATTAATTAGATAATATTTGACTATTTGATTAATAAATCCAATTTTCATCACTTTTCACCCAAACCCTGTTTCTAACTAAATCATTTAATTATCTTCATCTTATAGTCCACCTTAGGTTAATAAATCCAATCATTTGTTTACCTAAATCCCATATATCCCTTTCCCAAAAATTAAATAAATATTTTATTTATTTAATTTCTCTATTTTTCTACACTTTTCATTAAGTGTGCTAATCCATTTAATCTCATAATCACCCACTTCCACAACCTAATTCTAATCAAACCCCCTCAAATCATGTGCATCCCCATGTGTGTGCAAATGAATGTCCTTTTGTACACAAGACATGAGATTTTATAAATCTGGCATGGCATTGTGTAACGCTCGAGAGATGATGTTCATAAACCACATAATTTGTCGAAACTTATTACATTCCAAGTATATTAAAAGCAAAGGATGCATAGATCAAGATCTTTCCATAAATGCTCAAAAGGAAAATTTAGTAATAGATTTCATTCCATGTATGCAAAAGAAGTAAATTTCATTATCAACAAAGATCATTGCAATGATACATATGTAAATGCCATTTTCATATCAATGAGTTTCCATAAATTCATTCATGTTTCAATTACATCATTATCTTTCAATCAATACATCTATTTCAAAGTTACACCAAAATTTTCATTCCAATACATCATTTCAATGTTACAATACTGAATTTCAAATAGAGTTACATTTACAAGTGGGCTTTACTAGCCATCCACAATAATACATGAATACATTTATAGCATATAAACCTTTGAACCTCAACCGCCGTGACACCACTGGTCTTCTTGCAAGCTGGGGCCAAGAGTGTGATTAAGGTGCCTTTTCCACCCAACCACGAAGTACAAGACTTCCCTGGGTTTCTTCCTAACTCGAAGAAATCCCCGGCCCTGCATGAGGAGCCTAGCAACCTGAAACAACAACGCAGGAGGGAACTCTCGATGCAAGCCTGATGCCTATATGCATTCCTAACATGAGAATCACATATTTCTTGCAAACAGGAGGTGGCAGAGACCTATATTCATTTAGTTCTAGGCTTTTAATTCCATCTATTTCAATGGCGCATGTGCTTGGCTAAGCATAAATAAAACAAATGATAGTTTTAGAAAAGGTAAAACTATTGTTTCTATGGATCCACCTTCGACATCCTGTCCCGGAAGTTTCCAAAATGAACAATAAAATAATACATTTTCCATCTAAGTTTTCATTCTATTTTACTCATCTCAACTTCAAAGGAATTCTAACAATTACAAAGTTCACACACATTCACTAATAACTTTACATTAGCACACTAACTTAAGTGAAAATTGATCACAAGTTGGTTTTACAACTCAATTCCTATTCTTCAAAATGATCTAAGTTTGGTCTTTTGAAAAGAGCGTGTATGAAATCACAAGTTCTAACTTTTATTTGAATAATTTGTCTAAAATAACAAGTTTATATAAATTTAAAAAGAAACTACACAAATCATCCTTATAAGTATGGATTGGAATACTTAGATTTCCCACATTTATTAATGGAGGTATATCTAGAAATATATGCAACAGATACTAAGTCAACATAAAGGAGAAAAAGAAAATGAATAATTCTAGCACAAGAGTTTACCTATTCATTTTCAGATTTATAAATTATGTATCTCAGATTTGACAGCTAATCTTCCATTGAAAGTATGAGATTAAAATGTTAAGTTTGAAACTCATATTAATATTCATTTATATAACTATATTTTTCAATATGTTTATATGCATACATTTGTACTTAAATTCAGAAAAAGCCAAGTCTATGTCAATATGCATGGTTTCAGCTTGATTTTATTATAAAACATTCCATATAAAAGCCCAGATTTACATATGTATATATATATATATTTACTGAGGTAGACAGATATTCATACATGTATATATTTTCATATAATTGTATTTTTATATATATTAATGTATATAAGTATTTCATTTCCCAGGTAATCATATTATGTGTATATGTTTATAACTCAGGAATCTTTTACAAAAGAAAAATAATTTTCTCAGATAAGAAAGGATTTTCACAACTCCATATTCCTGCTAATATATATATATATATAGCATGTAACATATATATATATATAGTATATTTATATATATCATACTGTGCAATGTATATCCCATTCGAAATTCTTCTGGCGAGACGCAATTTTCATAGATTATCATACAATTTTAAAAAAAAGAGAATATAATATATATATATATATGAAAGGGCTTTCGCCCCCCCCCCCCCCATATGGGGAGGCGTTGCCTGTGGAAGGCAGCGCTTCCTCCACAGGTCGCGGCCTGTGGAGGAGCGTTGTCTCCCATAGCGTCACCCTTCCCTTATGGGGAGGGCACGACTGGGTAAATATTGTTCATTCATAAATTCATTTTTTTTTGGTATAGTGCCAAAATGATTCAGATCAAAAACATGTGTATATGTTTGTATAAATACACTCACACTGATTATTGTGTATATATATATATATATTATCATATTATATTTATATATATATAATAACCCACAATCAACAATCTGACACAAGATTTATTTAAGAATTTACTAGAAAGAATGTTGTTTTCAAAATAAAATACAGAGAAACAAAATTGTCTTTAAAATTTAGAAAGAATTTTGAAAAGAAGGTACAAATTTCACTGTAAAATTTTGCACAACAAACAGAGGGGTTTTGCACAATCAGTTCTTTGCACACACAACAAATTTTATTTTCTCTTATCTGTAAAACTTAATACAATTAAAGAGAGTTATGAAGAAGAACCTAGATAATTCGTTGACAGCTGAAGAAGCCTCCTTGCCACTTCCTCTTCTTGTTTTCTCTAAGATTTCCTTCCTGCAAGACCCTTCCTCTTCTCCTTTCTTTTCTTTTGTTCTTTTATTTTCTAATCTATTGGAACTAAAAAAAACAAAAGCAAGATACTATCCAGAAGCCATGAATAATAAAGTTACAGAGCAATTCCCGAATACTTCAAGAAAAGTTTCTTTTTCCGTTACACCTCTTTTCTAAATTAAACTTTTCTTTTTCTTTATTCTCCAAACCTAACTTTGAAAATAGTAGATTTTAAAATTAGATAAATATTTAATTTTATTGCATCCAAATCCCCTTTTGAAAATATTTACCCAATAATAAAATGAATGTTTATTTTCTAATCTATTGGAACTAAAAAAAAACAAAAGCAAGATACTATCCAGAAGCCATGAATAATAAAGTTGCAGAGCAATTCCTGAATCCTTCAAGAAAAGTTTATTTTTCCATTACACCTCTTTTCTTTTAAAGTTTTCTTTTTCTTTATTCTCCAAACCTAATCTTGAAAATAGTATATTTTAAAATTAGATAAATATTTAATTTTATTGCATCCAAATCCACTTTTGAAAATATTTACCCAATAATAAAATGAATGTCTTCTAACTAATAGTTAACTTATTAACTCAAATATTATCACAAATTAAAGAAGAGTAGAATGCATAAGCATTTAAATCAAAATCTATAATTAACTATTATTAAAATTTAATTCCCTTACTTTATTATGCTTATATTTTAATTTAACTAATCAATAATTATTTGCAAATAATCAAATAGTCATACAAAAATTATCATTCCTAAATGCATTCTATATGAATCTAAGTGCCTGTGTGTGATCGAGAGAACAGCTTGCTTTGTCCTGTCAAGAAGCTAACCTCCTCTCCTTAATCACACCCTTGGTCTTCGACCTCCTGCAACTCAAGTGCACTCAGGCACACAACAATAATTGAATTAGTATCACATAAAGATATAAATCAAATGATATATTACATAAATTAAAGTGTTTCTACTCTATTTTGCTTCATTTTCAAAATAAAACACATTCAATACTATTCAGCTTTTCATAATTTAAATAAACACTTTCATTTATCTCCACACCAAAACACCATCATATTAATTATTATTCTACCACGCACATAAAATGATGTAACAAATCCACACAAAACCAAAAGCAACCTGCATCAGGGCTGAGACGTGACACATTGGTACCATGCCACTTGAGTCATCCTTTCCCATACCCCCAATCCAATTTTAAATTCCCTCACTTGGGTACTCCCAAGTACCCTTCCCATCTTCTCCATCCAATTCCTTCAAGGAGAATCTCCACCCCTGATTCTCTCATTGATCCTTCTCCTTCCATCTCCTCCAACCATATGAGACACTTGTCCTCCTCTCATATCCCTATGGCTCATAACCAATTTGATCCATTTATATCTCTTTTTTATCCTATCCATCCACTCCTTGAGCCAAAAAAACTATAAATTAGCCTCAACCCAAGACATTTTCATGACTATTTGAATGCAACCTTATGTTTTTGGCAAGAGAACTCATATCCAACCATCTATAAGCACAACCACCATTCCATTGTACAACAAGGGCTAGTTTGGTGATCTATTCTCATGTTTTCATCATGGTTTACTAACCCTTATGCTTAATCTAAGTGTTTCTTGTGTTTTGAGTAGAGTAGGTTAATATTGTTTTAGTTTACTCTATCGGGCTCAAAATTTCATGCACATAATAGGGACTAATGGTTCTAAAGAACTCATCAAAATAAAATCTATTAGTGATCATGATGGATTAGTTAGTACTAGAAAACATTTTCTTTCAAGAATTCAATGAATGTGTTTACCAAATTTGAAATGGAAGGAACAAGGAAAATATCAAGGCAAGATCAAATTTATTTGAAGTGTAACTGGTCAAGCTCATTTGAGTTATAATGATATTGTTTAGTAACTTTGATACCATATAAATATTGTCTTGTATATTCAACAAATTTTTTTTTGTTATTATTTGTGTTCATATTATAAATTATGTGAAAAATGTAAAGGCAAATGCAAAGGCAATTCTCCATCAAAATTTTTGTTTCGTACATTAAAATGTTAATTCCTAAGGATAACTTTACATCAAATTTAAATGAATGGTAAAAGTCATAATCATTATCAACAATTTCATTGTCCTTTGATGTTGATAAATTTATAATAATTAAATATATTAAAACTAATTTAGAGGCTTCATTCAACCTTCTTCTTCTTTAGATGTATGTATGAACAATTTGGGGAACAAAGACAAAATTCTTTTGATCACTGTGAGCAGTGTTATTTTACTAACCTAAAAGATGCAAAACATAATGGAAAAGAAGAAAACAACACTTCAACACCTCAATGATTAGCCTAAGTTGAACTCGAACAAAGAAATATGAAAAACCAAATTTATGCCTTGTATGAGTTGATCTCCTTGGTTGGCCCTTTGATAGTTGATGAATGTGTGCTCCTTGATGGAAAATGGACTAAAAATGGATGCAAAATGATCTAGATTAGATGATGAATGCAATAAGCTATTTGGGTATTTTGATAGATGAATGCAAATGCAAGTGATTAGATCTTGAAACATGCAACAATGGAGGATGTGAGAACATTAAAGTTGGAGAGTTTGAGCTTGAATTTCCAATGTGATGACTGAAAATGTGATTGTTCAAAATGAGAGAAAATCTTCCATTTTAAGGGAGGAATCTCTAGAGAAATGAACAGTCAAGATTTTTCCAACATGGGCAAGATGAAGGGTTGTGCTGAGTTGAGGACTCATAAGCCCTCACATCTTTCCATGTGGAGGATGAGATGTCACAAGGACAAGTGAATTGGAAAAGGGACATGTGAGGTGGAGGTACTTGCAAGTACCTTGGGATTAGGGGAAGATCTCCTTAAAAAGGAAGTTCTTGTCCCCATATGAGGGTGATGGTGACAAGTGAGGAATTTTAGAAAGTCCTCTCTTATCATCATGGGGATGAGAGAATTTGTTGGGGAATAAATGTGAATTTAAAATTCATATGATTGGGAGTTGCCTAGATAATAAAATAAGGTCCTCATAAAGGAGGTCATTGTCCCATGTGAGTGATGTGACACATGAGACCCACATAGGGAAGAGGAGAATCTTGGATGAATAAATGTGAATTTTTAATTTACACGGGGAAGAGGTCAAGGCTAAATAAGGAAAGTACTTATGAAAGGTTGACTTGGAGGACATGCCAAAGATGGCATTTGATTAGAGTAAGGTTGTGCAAACAGGTAATTAAGAAGATTAATAATGGATTAGAGGCAAGTGGACAAATATGAAGGACGTGACATTAATCCTAATTATAGGTGTGCACATCCTAATCATGGATTAATTAAACTAATCTAGATTAGAAGAAGGTTATGGAGGATGTGACAAGGAGAGAGAAAATGAGGAATTTAAAATTGGTTTAAATTCAAAAAGGATAAATGACTAAATTAAATAAATTGATATATTTATTTAATTTAGAGAAAAAAGGATGAAAGATAGAGTATTTAATTATTAAATTAAATACTTTAGGAACCTTAGGCAAAAGAGGAGAATATTAATTAAATAAATCATTTAATTAATATTGATGAAATATGAAATAGATGAATAAAGAGAGTGAATTTGACTATGTGGGAGTGGTCAAATGTGGATGTCTACATCTTACCCCTCTTTGAGATGGTGCTACGAAGTAGCATCATTTCAAAGAAGATTAAAAGATAGCTCCAGGAAGAAGATGATTAGATTGGAAAAGATGCCCTAGTCATCAAAGGAGTGACTAGGAAGAAAGATGATGGGAGTGAAGATGAAGATTAGGGATTGAGGATGCCCCCTCAAGAGGACATGCAGTTTCAAGAGAACATGTGTGTGCTCTCGAAATGGATGAAACGATGAACGGGGAGATGAGGAAGATGATACAAAGTGATGGATAAGAGAGGATGATAAGCGATAGGAGATGGGGGAGCATAAATGGATTTAAGGACAAAGGTGATGTTACCTCAGTCAAGCTACAAGCCAAAATGGGTTGATGATGGATGGAGAGTTATCGATGAGGGAATGATATATCCCAAAACAACACAAAAGGATAGGGAAGGATACATTCCAATGATGATGATGAAAGTGATGATGAAAGTGTTGTTGATGAGGGAAGGATACATCCACAAACAAAACAAAAGGATAGGGAAGGATACATCCTAATGATGATGAAAGTGTTGTTGATGAGGGAAGGATACATCCCAAAATAACACCAAATGATAGGGAAGGATACATCCCGATGATGATGACGATGATGATGATTGGATCAAGGCTTGTAGCAAGGTTGAGAATAAGACCAAGGATGTGATTAGATTTTTTTTGCTAGATTGAATGGATGAGACTTGGATTGATATGTGTGATGGATGAAAAGAAGGAAAATGATGGAGGAAAAAATGCTTAGAATAACCAATCTATATTATTCTACGAAGATTGAAGAGATGATGAAATGATGAGGATTGATGAGAAGATGGATGAGAAGAGATGGAGGATACATGTAATGCAATGAAATGGAAAATGAAATGCAATCCTAATGCAATTTTCCATTTTTGGAGCACTAATTTTTGCTATAGCATAAGACACCAAGTGCCAGGGTATGTAAACGAAGGAAGATTAGTGTCTAATGCATGAAACAAACACAACAAATAAGAAGGCTATCCCAACACTCCAAAGTAACGAAGACCTTGGTCGAGCCAAGCATTGGGATAACCACAAGCACAACAAGATTCCCCAGCGTAACACAAGACCTCATGGATCTTGGTGGGTACTACGTGGGACAACCTAGAAGATAGCAACAAAGAAGAAAGATCAAGATATGCCCCTATGTTTACCAGTCAAAACACACCATAATATGATAGATTATGGAGGCATTGACAAGTGATGATAGGGAGCTCAAATGATAAAAAAAATCCAAAAGAATCAAAAGATCGCAATAAATTTCACAATGTCCTTTGCCATAGGATTGAGAGGATGGATGAGGTCCGTTAGGAAGGATGCATCTTATGGAGACAAAAGATGGATACTAAACGAAAAGATCGATATGACGCAGGATACTCAAAACTGATTGAACCTCATGATACTAGTGGATCTCATTTGTTAAGAGCCAGTTAGATAGGGACATACTTGATGACACGAGACAATGAGAAGACACAAGACATAAGACCGACACACCCTAAAGACCTAGGGGCTTGGGGGATGATCAAAGATTAGCCTTTCCTACGTGAAAGCATAGAGCCCTCGCGGTTCGATAAAAGACCATGGATAAAAGTGGAAAGAGGAAAATGAAGATTGATGATAGATGACGAAGACAGGACAGAAAAAATCCCTAGGGTGGATCAAATGATTGACCTTGCCTACGTGAAAGCACAGGGGCAACATAGTTCAAAAAAAGACCAAATACAAACAATGGATAAAGGATGATGAGATGACCATGATAAGTGGATAAAAAGATGGAACCAATATGATGAGACAAGATAGTCCTGGTGGATAAGATAGGATGATGGTGATTACACGAAGCTCGGGTATGGGATAGTTTCCCAAATTATCAAAAGATGAATGGAGAGAATGACATGATGGAGAGATGAGTGATGAGAAGTGATAAGAGATTGGAAAGATGTGTGAAAAAAGTAGGAGGGATAATGATGAGATAGATGGCATTGGGTTGCATGGAGGGAAGCCTATAGCTAGATACCAATGATAAGGGATTATGAGATGGGATGAGGATAAAGATGAAGGGATGGATAGATAAATATAAGGAGATGGAAAGATGGATAGATAAAGGGATACAGATTTGGATGGGGAAAAGGTTACTAGATGGATAGATGGAAAGGTAAGGATGTGGAAGATGGAAGGGATTGCGATGGTGGATGGATAGAAGGATAAGGACAAGGAGATGGAAGGGATTGTTTGGATGGATAGGAAGATAAGGATGGGGAGATGGAGGGGATTTCCACGATGGATGGATAGAAGGATAAGGATCTGGATGAGGAAAAGGTTACTGGATGGAGAGATGGAAAAAAAAGGATTTGGAAAATGGAGGGGATGACATGATGGATGAATGATGTCTCCAAGGACTATGTCACAAAGTTGGTAGATGCCCCCACTCTAGATATGTCATATGTAATGAGGCAAGAGGGATGGAAGACAAGTGGATGGGAAGATAAAGGGGATAAATGGGGGAGGATATGATGGGTGGATGAGGGAGGGAGATGGATGTAGATTAGATGCCTGGATAAGGAAGGGAGGCTGATGGTAGCATGACGGGGGACAAAGAGGGTAGATGAATGTGGAAAAGGAATACAATATTGTATTGGTGATGGGAATGTATGCCAAGATATGTCCAAAGAATGTATATATGTTTTCCCCTATCTATATCAAGATCACAAGGAGGATGGAGGGATTGGGATAAATGGGATATGATAGGCAGGATGTGTAAGATAGGTTGGATAGAGGAGATGGGTGAAGGGGATGCAGTTGCCCCCAAGTGTGGAAGTAAATTAGATGGGGGAGTTTACACACGATGCTTGTTTTCCATGTTTTCATCATGGTACTTATCCAAGGTGCTTGTTTTCCAAGTTTTCACCATTGGACGAATTATTTCTCTACTTTTTTTATTTTTTTTATTTTTTTGACTTTTTTGACTTTTTGGATAGAATGTGGATGGAGATGGATAAGGATAGGGATGTGGATAAGTGGATTTAGAAGACATGTGATAAGGATATGGATGAAGGACTCAAGCATCAATTTCCATGTGAGGTATTAAGATCCCATGTGTGAAGTGACTACTAGATGTTGATACAACCTGTAGACATGCAAAATTAACATTATGCATCCCCTCGTTAAATTAATCAAACTCATCCATTCATCATGTAATCCCATTTCCTAAGGTCATTAATTTAAAATTAAATAAACTTTATCATCAACCTTTTAATCAAATAAATCAAACATTCATTTAATTAAATCATAATCCATATTTCATCCTTTTTTGATTTAAATAAATCAAATATTTAAGTCATGAAAGTCAAACTCACCTAATCATCATTAAGCTAACCTAACAATGATCAATGCTAATCCTAACCACTTGCATTCTCTAGATTATGCCACTTGCACAAATAAATCAATTTATTGATTTATTAAAATCATCATTTTCACTCAACATGGCATTTATGGAGAATATTCCCTCAAGTTTGAAAAATATGACAAGTTGATTTGTCCCTCCAACATTGCATTTATTTCTCATTTTCTTGTCCCCCTCAAAATTTATTTTCCAAATTTGAATTTGAAACTCCCTCTCATGGGCACACATCCCAAATCTTGCACATCCCTTGGCCTATCACCACTTGACAAGTGGCCTCTTCTCATTGGTGGATCTTTAGTCCCACATTCACCCATTTGGCCAATCTCTCATCAAGAAAATCTATAAATGAAGGCCTTAATCTCCATCAATCCATCTACAACTTTTATGCAAAGTCACTCTCTTGGTTTGAGAACTGATTTTGCTCTTCATCATATTGGCATTTGCATCATTTTAAGCTTTGAGCAAGGATTGGGAAAGAGGAATTGACACATTTGACACCAATCCACTATGGAATAGGTAACTTGTTATTGTTTTCATAATGCTTTTTAGTCTTTTATTGTCATTTGTTGTATTTTGAAACATTCACAAGGTATTTCATAGGAGTGTTCTTGAAAGATTTGTAGGTACTAACCCTTGTTTGAAGTTAAGTATGTGCATATTTTAAAAGGCACTCACATATGGCACTAGAAGGAGGGCTACGTAATATTTTTCATTTCTTTGTCCTGTTTTTGTTTGCTTCGAATTTGCAACCCATTTGTATAACTTGTAAACATGCATTCCTCTTCTTATTTACTAGTTTTCTATTATTAGTCATTCAATTTGTTTCTGCATCTCTATCAATTGAAATATTATGACAATTTTTTATTAAAACACTTAGGGTGCATTTTGCATACATTGCTTGGACTGAAAATATTTGTAGAAAACTAGAAAATGTGTACTGAAAGTTTGAGGGAAATTCTTAATTCGCTACCTTGACTAATTCTTTAGCCCCCACTGCCATCTCCATTATCAACATATCTTGCTATCTTTATTTTCCAGAATGCTTAGTCCCTTCTTTTCTTTGCATTTTCCCAAGGATAATGACTTACTCTATTCCTTGTCATCAAACGAATATACATTGACAAAAGTTAAGCTATCAGTCACTTTGGATTTCTTATTTTGATGGACTGTGGAGACAAGGTCTTACCATGATCTATGTGAATTTTTTCCAAGCGCATAGTCAATATGGGTTTAGAGAAATTCTGAGTTACCATTGTAGATTATTTTTAAATTATTAATGTGAATGCTGAAAAGAGTGTTGAATGTTTGCAGAGTGGAGAAATTAAGCATAGAAGCACGACGACTGAGTTGAATACAAATGAATATACACAGGTCTATCATCTCTATTCTGTCAGATTGCTTTCTCAAATGCTTTTACTACGTATTTATTGATCTTTGCTCACAAACTTTCTTTTTTATAGATAACCCCATAAGTAACTTTTTTTAGAAATTTGTGATTTCTGGATGATTAGAAAGGTTAATATCATAAATGACATAGCATTTGGATTTAACATTTATAAATTGACCATTGTGATTTGAGGTAGTCGCAGGAAGCACAGGGAAAGGATTCGGTTTTACACTTGCCAATGACATTTGCTTGAAAGCGCCTAAAGCTTCTTCATCGAATCCCTGTTGTGCATAAGCCATTTCTTTGAAGCATTTTGTCAAACAGTTCACATGCCTTTTCTGCTACATACTTTTTTTGTGCTGCTCCAAAGCACTTTATAATATCTACTCCTCTTTTCAAATCTACGCTTTATAATATCTAATACAAAGCACATTATAATGTCAAAATAGTTGGAACACCTTCCCTAGGCTTTCGTAGTCCTCGTACAGACATTCTGTCAAGTAGTTCATCACGCCCTCATGTGACTTGTTGTCAAACTGTCCATGTGACTTGATCTATGCTTCCACACGCTACAGAGGATGCCTCAAATGGGACTCCACCAAACTCGGCCTCAAATTGTTTCTTGAAGTCAACACTTCTATGGTGCAGCTGTAGATAGGTCAAGCAACGCGTATACTCTTTTCTCATTCTACGCAGTCAAGAAGTTAACAGTCAGTCCTTCTGGTCTGTGTGATGGCGTAGTATAATACTGGCTTTTGTTTGGTAAAGAGTGACCCACGTGATCTCTTTTCATACGCACTGGTGGTGGTCAAAGGCTGTGGAGTTCGGTCACGTACTTGCCAATAGCATCTGCTTAAAAGTCTTTTATGCCTTTTCAAACAACATTATGGCGCTAGAATGTGGAACACTGCACCAACAATACCTTTGGAAAAGTGAAGAAACTAATGTTAGTAGATGTTCCATGCATGGGGAAGATACTGGTCAAAGGGCGCCTTAATGGACTTTACATCTGCAATAGTAGATTTCTAACACCTTTTCCTGCGCGCCATTTCTAGATTTCACTGTCAGTGCAGAAATACTCCATCACCTCGAGGACGATAGCTAATTAATAGTTAGGTGGAGGAGTGAGAGTAGGGTTAGCAGGCCGACCATGCTTCACATGGGATGGGATGCCTCTGTGATCATCCAATCTACTGCAAACAATCAAACAGAGAAGGACTTTCCTCTTCTTCTTTTTATATAGTGGCTCACATACTAGTAAAGAAAGGATGCCTTATTTAAAGATTTAATTGTGTTTCAAGTTTTTAGGCACTACATCTTTTACATGAGTTGAATTCAAAATCTATTTGAGGAATAGTAAAATTTATCTTTATTTGAGGGATTATGTTGTTAATGCCAAATATTTTAAATAATTCCTTGGAAAAAATCTTATTTCTAAGAGTTTGTTTTATAATGTTTATAGGTAAAGGTGGACATTAGAACTGAATGTTGGAGTTGGGCGAAAACAAAAGCAAGATCGAATTTAAGGATTTGGACATTGAAATTTGAAAGTCATAAAGCATTTTTTAATGCTTAGAGCCTCTATTTTATGCTTTCAGTTTTTGTTTTAAATCAACTTACATCCTTTTGGGATCTTAAAAAAAAAGAATATTTTGATTTTTCATGACAAATGGCTTAAAAATAACTTTAGAACAAACATACTAGATTTGGTTTGACGTTAACAAAATTGAACAAGGGAACTCTCATTTTTCGTTTGGTGCTTTAAAACAAAATCATCATTGCTTTGAAAGGTTAAAATGAACATGTGTCTTTTGTGTTTTGCAATCTTTTATGCAAAATAATCTCACCTAAAAAGACGTATGTGCTTCTCTCGCGCTTCACGGTGATCTTGAGAATCAAAAGTATTTTTGATGACATTAAGTTGCATAAAAGATTGCCTCCACACTTCGATTTGGGTTTAAAATTGAACAAAACACTTTGCGAGTGTGAGTTAGGTATATCACGTGTGTTCTCCCTTTGTTTCTAAACAAAGGTCGATCAAACTACGAATGTGCTTGCTTGCTATTGTTTACCTTTAGAGGGGCCTGCCTAAGAGACACATCCAAAAGGAGAACTCGAAGGCGACTCCAACCAGTTTTTCATTCGGGCCGGTATGTAAATGGATAAGACTAAACTGTCAAGTCCTCATGGTATGTAGGCCTTAGCCATACAGTGTCTTTCATAATGGGGTACTACCGTAAAACTTATAAGAGCCCCTAGTAGGATTGATTAAAGCCTTTAGTGGCTTGCTGGACACTCGCAAGGTACCATGTCCATGATGTGTCATTAAGAACCTTGTTTGTAGTTGCCAACCAGTCCATCCAACGATTTTATCAAAGTGGTGCATTGGAACTTAGATTCCAAGAAGTTACTTGCCATGTCCGATCTTGGTTGAAATATAGAGGTTAAGACTTCATTCTTAACATACCTTTATATTTTGTCCTTAGTTGCATGTAAAATCATCTCTTCTGCTACGAAGGGCATGAGGCAAGCCCACCAAGAAAAACGTACCAATTGAACTAGGATGTCATATTGCTTGTGGTTTGAAAACACAATTCTTTAATCCAAAACATTGGAAAACCAACATTCAACGAATCATAAAAATTACAAACCCTTTAGGAGAGGAAAATACCCTTGAACAAATTTACATGTTATTGCTTTCCCTTGGGATTCGTGTCCTTAGAGGCATCTAAACATTTGGATTTCATCTCAAATTGCTTCTACTAAAGTCAACTTTAGGCAACTCTTGCCTCAAATTTCCTTGGTTTCCGCATAGTACACTTTGTGGGATAAGGGGAAAGTTGAGACATTAGACATATAGACTCAAAATCTAATCAAGAGTGTGTTTGTGATAAAAAGAATCCATTAAGTAAAGATTAACTCAATTGGACCCCACATATGTGCTTGGCATCTCTTGGTCATATGGTTTTCATGCAAATATTGGTCTTTTGATTTTGAATTACTTTTAGAGAAAGGCATGTTCTTCACTATCTTGGCCTAGTAAACAAGTCTTTAGGTTCATTTAGGATCAAATCAAACAATTCATCCATCCAAACATTTATCATCTTCATCCCACAAACAACTTTAGAGCTTTTGGAAACATCATTCTAGACTTAGGTAAGTCATCAAATCAAAATCAACTCGTTTAGTTAGATGAATGGGAATGCATCCTTTCTCATACATTTAATTGAATTAGCAATCCTTTGAACAAGTTCATCCTAAGATAACATCTTACATCTTAGGGTTTACAATTTCATTATCCAAATCAAATAATCAAAATCAAACCCTAAGTCTAGCATTGATCCAAAACATTCAACACTCATATCATTTCCCCTTCTCATCTATCATCTCATCATTGGTCCTAAGAACCTTAGAGGTCACTTTTGCAACAAGGTCAAAACACAAGAGGAACATGGAATACAAACTTGATCCATACATCATGAGTAATCCAAATCAAATGAACTTTCAAAGCCTTACAACACCGATCGATTATCAACACTCGCATCTATACAATCCATACATAGGATCATTACCTTCGACAAATGTCAATGGCACAACAAGTGTGAGTATGCCCAAATCAAATATTGGAACACATTTCCCGATGGTAGATCTAAATCCAAACCTGTAAGTCTATCAACCGAACAATCAATGCATGAGCCTTCAAACGACCAACATCATCCCACCAAATCCATGCAAGCCAAATGAGAATGTACCAAGCACAAGTTTTTGAAACATGAATCCAAAAAAATTTGGGATGGATACATTTGCAAATCATATGAATATTCCAAACATGAACAATGGTCAATTTCAACCTATCATTCCAAATCTGAGTGTCATCCCAAATCAAAACATTGTCCAAAATCAAACACAAGTACACACTCCAAATCTGCTTAAACACAAGCTAAATCAACTATATCAAGGGAGTCAAGATCGAAATCAAGAACAAATTTGGCTAGATCAAATTGCTACACTTACCAAAATAGTTGAGTCATTACGCCAAGAGACATTTCCACCACCATTACCCATATCAACACCATTCCTTGGTTTAGGGCTTCCCCCTTTACCTAGCACCAATCGCTCCATCCAAATGAATCCCCCTAACACAATCAAGCCATCACATCAAATATTTTGAATATTCCATCAACATCGCACCAACAGATGGTATCTAATCCAATGACAACATTAATAATGACAAATCAAAATATGGTCTCTCAAGGGCCTATCACCTCGGTCATTCCAACCATCCCTATCACTTCAATCACTCCAAACACCACTATCATACCCATCACATCTCAACCCCTCACTACCATGATTGCTCCAAGTGTATCTCAACCACTTGCCACCACATCCAACATGATTCCAAATACACCACCACTACCACCAAAACCAAGTGCAATAAGTCAATATCGTAACATCGCACTAAAAGCACATCAAGCCTACCAACAAGCGATTCAATAATATCAGGTGGCTCCACAAGCCACTCAAACTACCCACACTGCTCAAGCTACCCAAGCCGCTCAAGCTACCCAAGCTGCCCAAGCCTCTCAAGCTACCCAACAAACACAAGCACAAACACAAAAAATGAGAACTGTTGAGAGCAATGGTCAAGATCTATCTATCCAAGAGCACATTGAAGATGTTTCTATCTCATCCGAAGATCAAATCAACATATGTCAAAATCCACCAACCAACAATGGTCCAATTCAAGAAATGTCAACATCATTTGACCTTATGGTTAAAGACATTGGAAATCCCTCCATCACAATTGTTGAAAACAATGATCAAGATTTCTCTATCGATGATCACATTGAAGATGTTTCTACCCCATTCAATGATCAACTCACCATACATCAAGAGCCACTTTTTAGTGATCTATTTGAATTAGTGTTAGGATTATTTGATCCTATTGACATAATGCACAATCCGTTCACCTATGATCATGTTGAAAATGTCTCTACATCACCTTATGAGTTAAAGGACATATCTCAAGAATTTATCCCAAAGCATGATCAACATCTTTCACCAAGGTCTAGCAATGGTCCGTTCCAAGACATGTTGACACCCTTTGACTCGACACTTGAGGATATTGAACCACTTACCATGTCTAATGATGACATCCAAGAACCCTTTGTAAGCAATCCATTCTTTGAAACTGACCCATGTCAAGAACTTGATCCAAAGCGTGTCGAAAGCAACTCCGAAATCATTCAAGATCAAGAATTTGTATCTTCAAGATACTACAATAATTTAATGGACACTCTCCTATCTATACAAGATGTCACAAATGATGATCATATCCCCATAACACATACTCCACCTACCCATGCGATGCTTTCTATGGATGGACACATAGATGATCTTCATTTAGAACAAAATTATGTTACACAAAAAGAGCAGATTATTAACTCCTACATTCAAACTGAGTTATCAACATTAGGATCAAATATATCTTGAATTCAGACTGAGGACATTAGGTATGCAGATATCCAACATTATCCGCACAAGGAAACAAGTCAGACAAAATAATATAATCCAGAGTTAGCAGAGCGAAAAATTGAAACAATGTCATCTACAGTGGTCATTTGTCAGAGCATGTTTACTGAACAAGACATCTCAGAACAAGCAGAATCAAGGCATGAAGGTACTACTTCCACAATACTAGGGGAAACTTCGTCTCAAGCAAACGTCAACATAGGGAGCATGAAGAATCCTTATGATGAAACTAGTGTCAATACTACAACCAGCCACGTCATGAATCTTCATCCACCCATCACCCCATCCACGAATTGGGACCAACATCAAATAAAGGATGTGAATCAAAGCATAAAGAAAGTTATCAAAGAAAAAGAAGCTGAGAAGCAAGAAGGATAAATCAAATACAAGTGGATACCAAAGAATACAAAGAAAGATCATCCTTATCAAACTCCATCAGTCAAAGAAACTATGGGGCAAAATAAAAATGGGAAAGTATCCATCAAAGATGTCCACAAAAGCAAAAGCAAGCTTTTCAAGCGACATATAAAGTATATCAAGTAGTTGGTCCTAATTCCATGCACACTTTCGTATCCACCCATCATTGCTCATCTTCCCAAGTTTGGAGAGTCACAGGTTCCAAATTGTCAACCAATCCATCTCTTATCCCTAAACACACTCCATCCACGCCTCCACACATGATATCCAATTCTCACATTGACCATGTATTAGCAACAACCCTTCATCATAAGGATTCAAAGGGCACTCTATCGCGATGTATGCACTGAGACAAAGTCAACTTCAGTATCGACGAAGCAGATCAAGAATCTCAAAAGTTGCATTCAAGTGCACGTATCTTAGCAAAGCAGCTTCTTCAGACAGGATATTGATGGCACATTATGACAAGGGCAACTACATCAACACCACCAAGTGGTTCAACATGAGCTTTAAATCTTTCAGAAAAATACAAAAAATTCAAAAAATATAAAAATCCAAAAAAAAAGAAGAAAAAGGATTGAAAACAATAAAGAAAAAAAATCATCCTCTAGTGAAAACCGCATGGGCGGTGCTTTGGGCAAGACCATGATGAAAACCTGGAAAATAGGCATTATGTGTAGAATCGAGCATCTACGTGTGCCAATTCAGATGAAAGCATCTCATCCCATCAATAATAAATCCATCCATCCATAAACCATTGATCCAATCCATTTTCATCCATTTGCATCCATCATCCCAGTTATCTTGATCTTGACAATTTTGGTGCACACTTTGCACTTGCTTATGGTAAATTTTTTGACATGGGTCATTTTCATTGATCCTATCCTACCCAACGTTATCTGAGCCATGAAGCATTATCCAATGAGCATTCTTTATCTAAACACCTTATCTTATCACAAGATAATCCTCGGCATCCTTCACATGGTTAATGTATCCATCCATCCATACACCTATCCAAGCATCCACCCATCACACTCCATACATTGCTAGACACTGGGGGCAGATATGTACATCTTTCTTCGAGAATAAATCTTGGTCTATGTCCTCCAACTTATGTGGTGATTTGAACATTTGGCAAACGTGAAACTAAATTGGTCAAAGCATTTGTGATCCAAAATCCAAATCACTAGCCCATGGCATATTTTGACAAGAAGATGTTCCTTATCAAGCTTCATCTTTCATCAAACATCAATCCAAACAATCACTATCAGTCGCATTTAGTTTGCACATTAATGTCACATCAATCATTCAAACATCTTTTTGTTCCAAACCAAGCTTCATCAATCATGATCAATCAAATCCAATCAAGAAATCATCAGGATATCCTGGTGTTGCTTAACACTATCCTCGCATTGTTGTGCATCCCCAACAATGTTATCATCATTAAATCAATCTTGATCAATCCAATCCTTGCATTGTTTTGTATCCTCAACAATGTTATCATCATCATCAATCCATCGATCCAATCAATCAACCTTAGCTTGGTCTTCAACAAAATCTCAAACAGAGCATTGATATCATCACACATATCCATATCCAAATCATCAAGATCATGCGAAAATCCAAAAACATTAGAAAATTAGAAAATCCAAAAACAAGTCAAAATCAGAAAAACATCAAAAATATTGGAATTCGAACTATGTCGTCTCTAAGCTTAAACGTAGGCAAGGCTAATCTTTGATTAGCCCCCGAGACACAAAATCCAAAAACATTCAAAAAACACAAAACACAAAAAAATTAAAAAAAAAACATCAAAATCCAAAAACATTTGAAAACATCAAAATCCAAAAATATTCAAAACATCAAAATCCAAAAACATTCAAAAAATATCAAAATCCAAAAAAACATTAGAAAACCACAAAAATCCAAAAACATCCAAAATCACACAAAATCCAAAAACATTCATAAAATCTCAGAAAACCCAAAAAAATTGAAAAATCAAAATCAAAACATTTGTAAAAACCTCGAAAAATACCAAAAATAGCCTCAAAACATTGCAAAACATCAAAAACATCCAAATATTTGAAAAAATCCATCCACCTCATCTTGCTTGCACCCGCAATAAACACCACTCACAATAAACTGATTGTCATCCTCAACCTTTGGTGAAACATTTAGAAACAAGTCTAGCAGGTTAAACGTGAAAAACTCAAAAGCGTCAAGTCTCAAGTCTAAGTTAGTACGTAAACAAGTTGGTCAATTCTTTGTGTTGATAGTCCATCATCCAAACAGTCCCATATCAATCATCTGATAACATCATGTCCTAGGATGAATCCTTCCTACAAGGGGCATTATTTATCAGAAAGAACACTTTGGATAAACGAGATGATGTGCCACCATCCACTAACATGTCCTAGGATGTATCCTTCCTACAATGGGCATTATCTTTTGGCAATAAGTTTCGGTTCTTATCCTTAAAAATACATTCCCTTTTGGTTAGCGGTATTGAAGAACATCAACTTGTTTGTGTGCTTTATCTTTATCTTTTTTCTTATCTTATTGCACTCAATCCAAGGACCTCTCGATGATATCCGAACGAAGGATTTAGAGAGATAGGAATGGGGCAATGATCATTATCCTTTTGTCTGCTATGCTTGTTGGACGTTCTTGTAAAATAACTTGGCGAATACTTGCTTTGTTAGATATGTATAGAGGATTTTTTTTGGACAGCTTGTTGACTATTGCATTGATTGGTTATACCTTTCCGTGTTTTGGTCCGAGATGTTTGAAACTTCTAAAGTGCATCCTAGCAAGGTTTCCGTATGTCAGGTGTGAACAGGAATATTCCTATCTATTTGTCGAGTCAAAGTCCATCACACTAAGTACAACGCCATCCTGGTCCTTTATACCTTGATGCATCGTACTTATGCGTGTTATCAAACATAAGGTAAGTGACCCTTTTAAAATCCCAATCCTTGATAAAGCAAATCATCATTTATCATCATCATTTCTTATCATCATTTCTCATCATCATTTCTTATCATCATTTCTCATCATCATTTCTCATCATCATTTCTCATCATAATTTCTCATCATCATCTCTCATAATGTTGGCTTGTTGGATCTTCTTATCATCATCTAATTTCTTCATTTTCTGCACTAACATCACAACATGAATAGTTAATCACCATCACCAATACATCCATCGTGCATTCATCTTGCATCCACAAATCATTAGTATTCAGAATATCATAATCACATCATATCATCATCATAATATAGATCTGTTAGTCTAAGCATCTCATAAATCATCCATTGCATAATCATAGCATATCACATCATCCTTCTCATCCATCTCACATCATATCATCATTTAAGTTGTTTAGGATAATATAGATTTGTTATTCTAAGCATCTTAAAATCATCTCATTTGCATCATTGTCCATAACCATCCATTTTGAACCTCTTTATCGTGAGATCGACCCTCAAATCGAATCTTTTTGCTCGATCTCTCGAGGGGGCAATGTACCAGTGTACTTCTTTCCACTGGGGCATCTGAAAAATCAGAAAAATTTTGGCTTTTGATTGCGGCAAGTTTATTCTTTGAACCAACACAACAAGTACATTGCTTCAAAGAGGGGAAAAATGTAGACATGCAAAATTAACATTATGCATCCGCTCGTTAAATTAATCAAACTCATCCATTCATCAGGTAATCCCATTAATTTCCATCTCCTAAGGTCATTAATCTAAAATTAAATAAACTTTATCATCAACCTTTTAATCAAATAAATCAAACATTCATTTAATTAAATCATAATCCATATTTCATCCTTTTTTGATTTAAATAAATCAAATATTTAAGTCATGAAAGTCAAACTCACCTAATCATCATTAGGCTAACCTAACAATGATCAAATGCTAATCCTAACCACTTGCATTCTCTAGATTATGCCACTTGCACAAATAAATCAATTTATTGATTTATTAAAATCATCATTTTCACTCAACATGGCATTTATGGGGAATATTCCCTCAAGTTTGAAAATTATGACAAGTTGATTTGTCCCTCCAACATTGCATTTATTTCTCATTTTCTTGTCCCCCTCTCAAAATTTATTTTCCAAATTTGAATTTGAAACTCCCTCTCATGGGCATACATCCCAAATCTTGCACATCCCTTGGCCTATCACCACTTGACAAGTGGCCTCTTCTCATTGGTGAATCTTTAGTCCCACATTCACCCATTTGGCCAATCTCTCATCAAGAAAATCTATAAATGAAGGCCTTAATCTCCATCAATCCATCTACAACTTTTATGCAAAGTCACTCTCTTGGTTTGAGAACTGATTTTGCTCTTCATCATATTGGCATTTGCATCATTTTAAGCTTTGAGCAAGGATTGGGAAAGGGTCATTGACACATTTGACACCAATCCACTATGGAATAGGTAACTTGTTATTGTTTTCATAATGCTTTTTAGTCTTTTATTGTCATTTGTTGTATTTTGAAACATTCACAAGGTATTTCATAGGAGTGTTCTTGAAAGATTTGTAGGTACTAACCCTTGTTTGAAGTTAAGTATGTGCATATTTTAAAAGACACTCACACAACCTTATTAGGATAAATGGATTATGCAAGAGAATGGATTAAAGGGGTTTGATTTGGGAGATATGTGGGATAATGTATGGGATATTGGAAAGTGTATGGATGGAATGATGGGGTAGGCGTGTGATGGGGAGATTTTTTCAGGACCAAAATTGGCACATATGGTGGTGGATGTGATAGGATAGGAGGATTAGTGGATGAATGATATGGGGATAATGGAGGAGATGGGATAGTGAATTTTGGGGCATAAGGGACCTAAAATAGATTTAGGAGATGGAGGGTGTGCATGATTAGCTTTTGGATTAATAACTTTGGATGTTGTTACAAATTTTTCATTTGAAGGCATTACATCTTTTTTCTTTGGGATCCACATGGTTTTGATATTTGATTTGGTGGGCCTTTGTGGCCTATGGGTTTTATTTGGATTTTGGATTGGATTTTTCTTTTCATCAACATGTCTTTTTAATGGGACATGAGGGGATTTAGATTCATGTGGATGTTTAGATTTATACATTTTTACTTTAGCATCCAAAGTGCTTTTAGTAGCAATGAGATGGGTGCGAGTAGATGGATGATGTGGAGGAAATATGAATGGAGTGGTGGAGGTAGGATTTTGGGGATGATATATGGATGGAGGATGTGTGGGTACGTTCCTTTGTTGACCCTGATTAAGGAATATGAGAGTGGGATGTTTATGATGGGTGATATGGATAGGTGATGGATGGATAGAAGGATAAATAGGATGAGATGGAGGAGGTGATTTTGGGATATAAGGGCCCAAAATGAACTTAGTAGCTGAAGGATGTGTGATGGTGGATGGAGGGACATAAGGACCCAAAATGGATGAGGTAGATGAGGGAAGGGAGATGGTGGATGGAGGGACATAAGGACCCAAAATGGATTTAGAAGATGAAGGAGGAATATGGATGGTTGTTTTAAGGTGATACGACGGAGGGGGGATGGCGGAAAATGGTTTAGTGGAGTGACGAGAAGAGCCTATTATTCTTTTGGAGGAGGCTCACTTAGGATGTATAGAGGTTCCACCAACATTTTTGGATTGCAAGTCTTGAGAGATATATCCAAGACCTTTTGTACATGGATTTTCTTTGACATGGATGGGCTCTAAAATACCTTGCTCATGAAGGCCTAAACCTTTTCCTTGATAGTTCATGATTTTGAGCATTTGATCTATAGTAGGATTCTTGTTATTTTGGAAGAATGATGCGAGTCCATTATTAGGTGGAGGATAGGTGGTGTATATGCTCGGTTCCTCATCTACAAGGAAACCACCACGAATGAATGTGAGAGTACCGAGGCAATATAAAAGTGGTGTGGGGATAGTGGGGTTAGGAGACGATGGAGGATCATGAGATGGAGATGATGGGATAACGACATCTTGATCGGGAGGAGTAAGTGGTAAGGGATTAGGGGAGGGATTAGGTGATATGATAGGATCTAGATTTGTGGTAGTGGGTAATAAGGGCTCATGCGATGGAGTGATTGGATCTTGAGTGTCAAGGGGATCATGGGATGGAATGGATGGGGGATTGTGATCTTGACGTGGACTAGATAGGATGGAAAGATCTCGATCGAGAGAAGAGGATGTGTTGGTATGCTTTCGATCAAGCTCTTGGCATGACTCATTGTGTGCAGTTGGCATGATGACAGAGTGTTGAAGAGACTCCTCAAGTGGGGGAGATGGAAGGATGGGGGATTCATGAAGTTCATGGGAATGGATTTCGGTGATACTAGGAGTGGGAGAAGTGGATTGGATTTGGGTGTCTTCATTGGATTGTGGATCTAGGAGTAGAAGATGGTAATGGGGTTTGGTTATGTTCTATGGGTTCGATGAATCTCAGAGTAGGAGATGGGGGTTCAATGGATTTGATGGGTGTGATGGTTTCAATGGTTTGAGTGGTGCTAGGGGCGGTAACATCAATGATAGGTGTGGTATGGAGAAGGGTCTCATCACTGTGACCGTGGATGATGGATTGGGATGGCATGGTTCCATGACTTCAAGGTGTGGAGTTGGGGATTTCTTCTTTGTCATAAGCCCTTGGAGAACTTTTGGAGTGAGAATCGTATATTCTAGACTTAGTTTGGGTGTTGGGAATAGACGAAGGATTAGGGATCAGTGGAGGACTAGGATTATGGATTGGTGGACTAGGATTAGATTGAGGAACAGAGTTGAATGGAGGACTAAGAGTATATAGAGGATTAGGATTGGAGGGGAGATTGGGATTAGATGAAGGGTTAAGGTAAGGATATTGTGATAGCGTATTAGAATAAGAAGACATGGATAGTGGATTGATGTTGGAGGAAGTAGATGAGGAATTAAGATAAGAATATTGGGAAGGTGGATTAAGATGGGAAGATTGGGATGGTGAATTAGGATAGGAGGACATGGATGGTGGATTAGGACAAGAGGATATGGGTAGTGTATTAGGATAAGAGGATGTGGGTGGTGGATTGTAGTAGAGGTATTGGGATAATATAGTAGGATGGGAAGATTGGGGTGGTGGATTAGGATAAGAGGGTGTGGATGATGGATTAAGATAGGAAGATGTGGATGTTGGATTAGGATAGGTTGACGAGGGTGTAGGATTAAGATAAAAAGGTGTGGATGTAGGATTAGGATGGGAAAACTAGGAAGGAGGATTAGGATAGGAGGACATGGATGGGGAATTGTAATAGGAGTATTGGGATGGTAGATTAGGATGGGAAGATTGGGATGGTAGATTGGGATAAGAGGATGTGGGTTTTTGATAAGAGAAAGATGTAGATGAAGGATATGATGAAGATACAGGTGGGGAAGATAATGGATATCCCTTGTCAAAGATAGCATAAGGATTGTTATTAGGCGTGGATGAAGGCACAATGGCATAGTTTGTATGAGTGATTGGAATTTGGAAAGCGGTTGGGGAAAGCTTACTAGAAATGATAGCATCAAGGGGATCTATTTCATATACCTCTTTATCAACAAGACTCTCATTATCATCGTCAACATAATTAGGATTCCCCTTGACTACTATTTTTGGTTGCATTAGTGAAGGACATGGATTCATGATGTTAGAGTAGATGGATACAAACAAAAAAGATGGGAAAATATGATTAGAAGGAAAGAAAAGGTGATGAAAGGATAAATAGGATGCATTAGAATAAAATGGAATAAGGGATCTTAAGATTTTTTTTGATATATGTAGATCTCGGATGTAGATGGACTAAAGCTCAGATTGGGATTTAGGTTAAGCTCAGATTGGGATTAGATTAAAGCTCAGATTAGGATTGGATTGAAGCTCATATTAGGATTCGTTTGAAGCTCAGATTAGGATGATTGGAGTATGTGATGGGACTAATTCCACACCAAGTTCAGGGGTTTTAACTAGAGGACGTAAGGTGCTGACAATCAGATTTTTCCAGATTTGGCAGTTTTCAAAAATTGTCAAATTTTATCATTTTAGGAAACTTCACAGGCATACCTTTGAGAGTCCAGTATTTTCCAAACAAATCCTAAAACTAAGGTAGGATGAATTTCAAACTAACATCTTAAATTTGAGGCATTCCGAGTTATTAACGAAAATGATTTTTCAAAAACTAAACAAAAACACTAAATTGCAATTTTGAGGGTCAAGATGAAAGTTTGAAGCCCTGAAAATGTGCCAGAACGGGGGACAACCCACTAAGAGTCGGTTGGGAATCCACATGCCACCTCATAATGCAACCACCTATAAAATTTCAGCCCAAACAAACACCCAACTCAAAATTTATGGCCTCTAAAAGTTTTTGCATCAAAATCAAAACCCTTGAAACAAAGTCTAGGTGATTGGGATGGATAATTTGATAATGGATATGGACTCTAATGATGTTTTAAGATGCACCTATGTGATTTGGTTGATGAAACAATGTTGATAAACAAAAATGATGATGACGATGAGAAGACAGATGAAGGTATGCTTTTGGGAAAATTTTCCTATCTAGGGTGCAAGGTCGCCCAACCATGGGGCAAGGTCACCTATCTAGGGGGAAAGGTCACCTATCTCTGGGGCAAGGTCATCTATCTCTAGGTCAAGGTCACCTATTTTTTGGGAAAGGTCACCTATCTCCTGGGAAAGGTTTCCTATCTATTGGGTGAGGTCACCTATCTACTGGTCAAGGTCACCTATCTACTAGTCAAGGTCAAGGTCACCCAAGTCAAGGTCAAGGTCACCCGAGTCAAGGTCAAGGTCACCCAAGTTAACTTTCAGACTTGTCTAAATAAAAAAAGGGGTCAAACGAGCGCTCAAAACTAGCAAACATATACTTGGAATGGGGAACGGATACTCGGAACGAGCAAACAGATGCTCAGAATGAGGAGACAGACGCTCGAAATGAGGAGACAAATGCTCGAAACAAGGAAAAAAATGCTCGAAATGGGGAGACGAATGCTTAGAATGGGGAAAAGGATGCTCAGAATGAGGAGACGGATGCTCAGAACAAGGAGGAAAATGCTCAAAACAAGGAGACAGATGCTCGGAGTGAGGAGATGGATGCTCGAAACAAGGAGACAAATGCTCAGAACACGGAGACAGATGCTCAGAATGAGCAAACGGATGCTCAAAATGAGGAAATGGATGCTCGGAATAGGTAAAAAGATGCTCAAAATGAGGAAACAAATACTCGGATTAAGGAGATGAATGCTTAGAACGGGGAACAAATGCTTGGAATGGGAAGATGGATGCTCGGATCGAGGAGACAAATGCTCAGAATTAGGAAAATATGCTTGGAATGGGGAGATGAATGCTTAGAACGAGGAGATGAGTGCTCAGAATGACTAAATGCAAGGTGAAATTGGTTGTTCAGGGTGCAAAATCGTCCAAGTTGGGGCAGGGTCACCCAAGTTGGGGCAAGGTCACCCAAGTTGGGGTAGGGTCGCCCAAGTTGGGGCAGGTTCACCCAACTTAAGGTCGGGATCACCCAAGTTGAGGTCAAGGTTGCCTATTCAGTGAAAGGTGATTCTGACAGAAACAAACTGGGGAAAGACTAAGACAGAAGGCACGGTCGCCCCTATGGACGGAAAGGTCACCCCTGTTAAGGGTAAGGTCACCCCTATTGAGGTCAAGGTCACCTATGTCAATAGACCTAAACTTGAATTAGGCAAAAATGGTTATGGAAAAGGAGAAAAAACACAACAAACAACAAACAAAAGGTAAGGCTAACTTGGCTGAACAAAAATGCACTATTTTTGCACAAGGAAGACAATTCAAACAACACGAACCTAAGATTAGTGAAAAGCGAATGGCCAACACGATCCTCTAACTAGGCTAAACAAGGAAAACTAGGGAGTTCTCGATATACACACGGTACATGAGACACAACCGTGAACAACAGCTCGTCTACAAGCATGAGTCAGGAACCCTAACAAGGTATTGAAGGCTCAGACCAACTCTTCACATCTTATCTAGGTATCACCCTAGCTTCGATGCTCTGCCAGACACGACATGATTGGATTGGGGTATAGATTTGGCTCTCCTCCCTTTATATACCCCACCGGTACACGTGATTGGGATCGTCCCTTGGGGTGATGAAATCCCCAAGCAGGTTGCACTAAAAAGAGAACACTAACCATTTTCGGCTACTCCCTAGGCTCACATGAAGTGCAAGGGGAAAGCTTCAAACAATGTAGTGCCCCTTGGGCAACACAAAGGACTAAGTAAGTTATGATTTCTCTTCACCCAAGATCGCCAAATGGCGCGAGGGGATTAGATAAGTCAATAGCTTACTTGACAAGCAAAGCACACAATATATTGACTTTCCCTACTTAAAACTATGTGCCTAACTAGTATGGAAACAAAAAGACAAACAAACTAACTAATATACTTTGCTCGTTCATCTTGCAAAAAACATGTTAGAATTTTATCCTCTGGTCTTCGACAAATATGAAACAAGCTGCACAAATGTTAGTAAAAAAAAACATGCACATTCAAAGACAAGATGAGTTAGGGGGTCAGTATTAAGTAAAACAACAAGAAATGGGTTTTGAAAATGAAGTTATGTCACTTTTTTACCTAATGGTCGCCCTTGTTTAGGGCAGGGTCACCCTTGTTAAGGTTAGGTTCACCTCTCTTTGGGGTAAGGTCACCTATCCAGAAAACTAAAGGCAAATTCTTTTTGTTTCATAGATGGGTGATTCTGCAAGGAAAAATTGCCCCTGTTGAGGGTAGGGTCGCCCAACTTAGGGTAGGGTCACCCCTGTTAAGGTCAGGATCACCCAACTATGGGCAGGGTCACCTCTGTCAGCTACAAAGTAGCCTCTCTGCAACCTGAACCTACAAAATGTCAAACAACAACAAACGTGAAAGCAAGAGACTCATTTGTGGGTCCCACCGGGTGTGCCAAAAATGTGAGTAGTGTTATTTTACTAACCTAAAAGATGCAAAAAAAATGAAAAAGAAGAAAACAACACTTTAACACCTCAATGATTAGCCTAAGTTGAACTCAAGCAAAGAAAGATGAAAAACTAGATTTATACCTTGTATGAGTTTATCTCCTTGGTTGGCCCTTTGATAGTTGATGAATGTGTGCTCCTTGATAGAAAATGGACTAAAAATGGATGCAAAATAATCTAGATTAGATGATGAATGCAAATGCAAGTGATTAGAACTTGAAACATGCAACAATGGAGGATGCGAGAACATGAATTTTGGAGAGCCCGAGCTTGAATTTCCAATGTGATGAATGAAAATGTGATTGTTCAAAATGAGAGAAAATCTTCCATTTTAAGGGAAGAATCTCTAGAGAAATGAATGGTCAAGATTTTTCCAACATGGGCAAGATGAAGGGCTGTGGTGAGTTGAGGACTCACAAGCCTTCACATTTTTCCATGTGGAGGATGAGACGTCACAAGGACAAGTGAATTGGAAAAGGGACATGTGAGGTGGAGATACTTGCAAGTACCTTGGGATTAGGGGAAGATCTCCTTAAAAAAGAAGTTCTTGTCCCCATATGAGGGTGATGGTGACAAGTGAGAAATTTTAGAAAGTCCTCTCTTATCATCATGGGGATGAGAGAAGTTATTGGAGAAATAAATGTGAATTTAAAATTCACATGATTGGGAGTTGCCTAGAGGATAAAACAAGGTTCTCATAAAGGAGGTCCTTGTCCCATGTGAGTGATGTGACACATGAGACCCACATAGGGAAGAGGAGAACCTTGGATGAATAAATGTGAATTTTTAATTCACATGGGGAAGAGGTCAAGGCTAAATAAGGAAAGTACTTATGAAAGGTTGACTTGGAGGACATGCCAAATATGGCATGTGATTAGATTAAGGTTGTGAAAACAGGTGATTAAGAAGATTAATGACGGATTATAGGCAAGTGAACAAATATGGAGGATGTGACATTAATCTTTATTATTGGTGTGCACATCCTAATCATGGATTAATTAGACTAATCCATATTAGAAGAAGGTTATGGAGGATGTGACAAGGAGAGAGAAAAAGAGGAATTTAAAATTGGTTTAAATTCAAAAAGGATAAATGACTAAATTAAATAAATTGATATATTTATTTAATTTAGAGAAGGATGAAAGGTAGAGTATTTAATTATTAAATTAAATACTTTAGGAACCTTAGGAAAAATGGGGGAATATTAATTAAATAAATCATTTAATTAATATCGATGAAATATGAAATAGATGAATAAAGGGAGCGAATTTGACTATGTGGGAGTGGTCAAATTTGGATGTCTACAATCACATTCAATGTTTTTCTTTATGACCTATCTTATAAAGACATCATTGGAACACCTATGGAAAATAAGTGAAATTTTTATCTCAATAGTCAAAATATCACCATCAAGTAAAATTATATCTAGATTGAGTTATGAATTGGAAAACTCAGTTGAAGAATTTATATAATATTCCATACAAGGGAATTATAAAAAATTAATCAAATTTTTGGCATCTCATTGATATGGGTTATCAAAATAGGTTGGTTTTGTGATTTCTTCTCTTCAAGCTCATGGATAGCCTTTATGTCATTATTCATTAGAGTTATGTATAAGTAAATATGAGGGTCACAAATTATTTCACATATTTTTTCTTGTATTTGTCTCTATTAGGGATGTAAACCTTGCATTTCTAAATGATATGTGATAGAAAATATCCTTTCATAATCTTATAACATTATTTTGAAATAGGAATCACTAAGTAATGAAGTAAGGTTGTAGTAGTCTAGAGTAAATTTGGTGAAATAAATATTCCTTGATCTATCTTAGATATGTTAATCCAATGTATAAAGGATCCACATGAAAAATTATTGCAACATGTTTATGTTGTCAATATAACAACTTTATATTGTCTTTCTATTGGCTGAATTAGTATAAATTAGCATCAAAGGTTGGCCCTATTGATTTTTATGAAGATAAAAAAAAAATTGACATAAAAAATGTTTTGATTATACAAGAAAAATAGGTTTTGAAGGGACCCAAAACCCTTTACATCAAGTTACAACAAAATGTTGCTAATAAAAGAAAAGAGCAATTAAGGCACTAGCAACAACCAACATCCAAAAAACAACCAACAAACAACAAAAAAATAGTGAAACAACAAGGCTAAAATAGACAAAACACAAGAGAATAACTTTAATTTTTTTAGAGTATTGGCCACCTCAATCTCCTGATTGTTGTGCAAGTTTACCGTTTCCATTAATTCTTGTTTTACTTCTTCAAAATACTTCCTCAAACTACCCATCGTCCTTGTGCATGGTCCTTTAAACTCCTCTTTGGCACTCTTCTTACCCTTCCCCTTGGAAGTTTGATCCTTTTCATACATCTCTGCAAAATGGATTTGATCCTCTTGAAGTTGGTTGACTTTGTCTAGAAGTTCCTTGAGAGAATCCACACTATTTTCTACTGACATATGGCTAATCTACAAGAGATTTTTGATATCCTCATTAGTTTCCTTGATCTTTCCCTCCAACTCACAATGGTGACCTTCACACTCAACTTTGAAATCAGAAAAAGAGCATTCTAGATCCACCATCTGCTCTATGAAGAAATACGAAGATGACCCTTTCGGTTGATTAGCCAAATTATCCTTTAAGCTTCTGATTTTAATATTCACATTATTAAACTCCTTCATCACCCATTTGGAAAGTTTGAAGTTACATGTGGTGCCAATTCTATCCATGTCCAACAACTCCAAGATAAAGGCGTTATCTTCATGAAGATAGGAGAAATCCTTAGAAAGAGGATGAACATTTGTTATTTTTGGCTTGTCCAGGGCCGGATTCTTACCCAGAGCCTCCCTCATGCCCTTCTTAGCCATAAAATCCTCAATAACCTTGTATCCTTGATTGGCATCATGACGAGGTATCTGTCAAGAAGGAGAGTCTTTCACAACTACGACATTATCTACAGTGTCCTTCACCTATTTTGATTCCTCTTGCTCACCCTTCTTGCACCCATTTGACATCAACCTATGCATATTAGCCAGTCTCTTAGAATCCCTTTGGCAATGCCCCAAATCTGTAAAGTCCTCTAACTGAACTAAATGCTCTTCCTCATCCTTCCAAAAATCTTCAAAATTTGGATAATGCAACAAAATATTCTTTTTGGTTGCCCTTCGTTGAGGCCCAAACTTTTTCTACGCAAAATCATCCTCTCCAGAAAAAGACCCACCAAAATTTGTTCCATGAATGATCAATTTATTGGTGAGATCCTTCTTCTTTAGTGTCCCCTTCCTTTTTTTAGTGGGAGATTTAGCGAGGGATGAGGAGACCACAATAGTGTTGTATTTTTTCACCTTCCACTCATCATCCCCATCACCGTCTAAATCTGAGCTAGTAGAATAGTAATCAACACTAATGGTTTTCTCTTTTCCCTTGACAGACATGGCTAGGGTGTTAGCTCTCACATGCTCCATGATGAGCAAGATGAGCCCTTAATGGAGCACAAGAGTCTTATGATTCTTGAGGTGAGCATAGACTGAAACCTCCAAAGAGGAAAGAGGGAAAAATAGAAATGAAACATGCAAATTATGTCTGAAGTGATTGAGCAGAGTGAAATGATGCCCTAAGATAGCAAAAAATTGACTGTCGAGGGTTATATACCTCATCAAAAAAAAATTTACATTAGCCCAAATGCACTTAAGTGAAAGATGGTCATAGCCCCAAGATGGAAGTTTCACCAAGTCATCTTTCTCATGCCCTTAAAGAATTGATCCATTGCATCTTCATTACTTTTCCTTTCTTTGTAAAATTCACATCCTTCCATCGATAAGCCAGTAATAAGGGCAATGAAGTCTTCAGTGATGTTGAACTCAATCTTGTCCACCTTCAAGCACTTGCTATGCCACCAGTGAATGAATTTAACAAAGGCTTCGTGGTCAAAACCATGAAGCCTCTCCAAATAAGGCATGAAATTCCTGTGTTTTAGAATCTGCCAGACTTTAGGTTTGTTCTTCCATTTGTCATGGGAGATGGGTTTGAGCATGATCCTATCCCTACCCATTTCAACAATTCCAAACAATAGTAGAAACCAAATCCCAACAACACTTTTGAAAATGCAAATGATCTCAAGATTGGGCCAAATACAACTCATAAAGTGTGTGGCATGCAGTGGAAAGATTATTACATTATCATCTCCTATCAAATACTCATGTCTAGCTATCATCTCTTAATAATATTTTATCCCTCTCGAGAAGGGAAGAGTACTCTTCCCATGACTTAAAATTAATAAGACTAACAACATTGTTTGCAAAGAAATATGCTAGGGAATTGCCTTCCCTATAAGTATGAGATACATGAGTCTCTTCGAATGACCTCAACATCATGATAGAATCATTAATTAGTGACTTGATCGTCCAACTTGGATACTGGATGTCATTCAAACACTTCACAATGTTGAGGGAGTCACCCTCAACCCACACTTTAGAAACACCCCTCTCCAACATTGTTTTGATGTTGATATAAGTAGCTTTGGCCTTAGCACAACATCAAGAATGTTATTTGGCACTATCATGCAAGGTTTTGTTGTCAATTTGGTAGGTTTTGGGCATTGCACTATTAATCAAAAGGTATTGAGCTATTAAAGGTGGGTCCCTATTTTATAATTCAAATAAATGAGACCCAAAATAAAGAAAAATTTGTGATCATTTTCTCAAACCAATGGAACAAACAATATATAAATATTGTCAATCTAACAAATTTATAATGTTGCTCTATTGGTTGAAAAAACTATGTCTTCTCCTCAAGTGGTCCTATTATAGAGATAAATGATCATGCTTCCTAATGTCATATAGTGACACCAAGATTTTCAAGAAAATTGATAGATCTAACACTTCCTTTTATTTTTCTATTTGTCCAATCCTTCTAAGGTACAATATATTTGGACTTCTTCAAAGCCATTAGATTTCCAAATTTTCCAATCATTTGATTTGATCTTTTAATTTTTGTTCAAAAAGGTATCTTCAATAAATATGAACATGTTGATTATTCTTCAACACTTTCTAGAGTCAACTCTATGAATTAGGATTTATCTGAAAAGTAAAACTAGTGCATGCAACTCTAGTTCAAGAGTTTGTGGTGATGGTTTTTCTATTTCTTCTTATATAGTAATAAGAGTGATTATTTAGATAAGGAAGAGGATCTCACACAGAGTAACTTTGTAATAGAGATAGCATAGTAGAAATCAACCTTTAAGGATTTTGTTTAAATTAATATATAAAGACATGAATCATTTTATATAACTATGCACACAACCCTTTATGTAAATTATTTTATGGAAATTTATGAAGAAAATAATGATCTTCTTATACTAATTTTATCGTCATACTATGATCTTCCTAAATATTTATCTTATTGATATCCTTATTTTATCTATTTAAATTGTGATAGTTTTTGTACTAGTTGATAATTATGCATGTATATTCCCTTTGTCATAGAATAAAATTGGTGTTATTTTAATTAATCATGTGAAAAAAATAGAATAAAATTGGTGTTATTTTAATTAATCATGTGAAGAAATCTATTACTAGTTAAGGACTTTATTATCTAGTGCATCACCTTAGTTTAGTTATTATATTTTAATCTTCTCCCTTTTTTCTTTCAAATATTCTATAAAAAAGTATTGAATATCTTATGAAGAGATGGATTATAAAATATCAGAGGTTATCTCATAGGTTTTGTCCTACATCTATTATATTTCCCATACTAGTATATGGGTAAGCACCCAAAGTGTAAATATGAATATCAACAATTTTTACATGCCTAGTGAGACAAAAAAAAAAAGGGATTAAACTATAAAGTCATTGTTTTACTCCTATTTTTTTGAGGAGGCCTATTACTAGATAATTTTTAGCTAATCACCATAGAAATATTGTTTGTATAAATCCTCTATTATCTCCTCCATCTCATCCATTGATGGAAGCTCAAGGAGGCCCTAGATATTTGGTCAATTACAATAGTGGAAGTCCCTTAATTCTCATGTTTGTCTAGCTACTTAGGATCCCATTCTTGCTAATGCTCTTAAGTCTCTCCCAAAGTTCACAAAAGAATATTTTAAGATCCCAATCAATCCTCTCTATGATGTTGCAAACATGTGTATTTTGTATTATGTTACTAAAAAACTATTGCACTAAGGTTGTTAACAAGTTATTTTATATAAAGTCATTAGATTGGTATGAATCACTTGTGCCTAATTGAAATAACTCATGAGATCAAATAACATATATGCCTTCTATGAAATATTCAAATAAAAATGATATAGATGTTCCTTGTTATAACAACTAATAATCATAAAATAAACACCATAGGAAGAATTCACTAATTTAAATTGTATATTTTTTTAAAAATGGAAATCAAATTACAACGCATCTATAAATGTAAATTATTCTTTTCTTCTATTTAAAAGATTTCAATTCAAGCAACTCAATAATGATTTAATCGCTAGGTGGACAATTCCTTCTAGTAGCTTATGAATTAGAACTTCAAGAAAGAAATTACCTCATTAATGTAGAAAGACTCCCTCCTATATTGTTGATACCATTGTTATCAATTCCAATATAGGAAGAGCCATCAAAGATTAATCCTTCCTTGTTATATGGTCATCAATTTACCCCTTCAATATATAATTATCCATCTTCACAAACTCTAATAGCTTAAGTGACCCTAACAATGGATGATATGAAGAATATATTGCAAATATTTTTAAATGAGATTATCAACTTGAAGAAAAAACAAGAAACATATCATAGGCTTATATATTAAAAAAATATAGGGCAGAGACCACAATATCAACCAAATAGATACCAAAACTAGCAAGGCTTAAGATAGATGTAATCCCAATCATCAAACCATATCATGTTTGTACCCATACCACTTCAAAAACCACATAATCTAGTAAGGGATATAGTTCCTAGATGGAATAATTATTCAGATGATACTAGTATGTAGTGTTTCTTGTGTAATGATTCACATTCATCAAAAGAATTATTAAGATGTAATTTACAACAAAATCTAGTAAAATAAAATCAAGCTTGTAGTATGGGGAGGAATAACAACACCCAAGGTTCCATACCAATCCCTTAGGTTACAACACCAATTTAACCATTCAAATACAAGGTAATTGCCTTAGAACAACCATTATTGGCATGGGTTGAAGAAGAAAATGCATTTTTCAAGTGATCCTTCCAATTATAATTTTTTCAAGTCCAATCCAACTATTTCACAAGAGCAAAGATGAGAATGGTGGAAAATATAAAGTTCGGATTTTGACTAGAACCTACAATTCAGAAAGCACCGATGGACCAAATTTCTAATCTAGGGTTAAGAAGGTGAGAGAATAGTAACATAAATTAATAGCATGAGGTTTCCTAGTATAATTTATGAGGGTATCTAATATTATATTTCAAATTTCAATATATAAACTTCACCATGGGTTGTAAAGATTAAATTGTTGGTCTCTTCACTGTAGTAGAACAATTGAAGAAAGCAACTACTCTTTTTTCACTCTAGTATATTTTATATATCCATAAGAAAATAATTTTCTTTAGGAAGCCTTGAATATGCAAGAATATCCATATACAATGGTTGATCAAGCTACTAATGCTAGAGGAAAAGTAGTAGGACGATGAGGACCATCCAAATTAAATGTCTTGCTACTCTCCATAATGCTAGCATAGAAGTATGTAAATTCAAGAATATTCTATTTTAGTTAACATTTATAATTAGAAAGAATGCATTTTACAATTGTATGATAGACTCTAATGTAATTACTATGATGATTCCCAAAAATATTGCACTCAATGGGGTTAACTTATGAACACATGAAAAGATAATATATGCATTCAATGGAAAAAGGTTTAGATGGTAGGGATTATAAAGGATATTTCCTTATCTTAAATATGCAACCCCAAATATCACCATCCTTAAATACATGGCGATAATAGATATACCACTAGCATTCAAGTTATGTTTATTGAGGGATTTCACTATTGAAACATGATAATATCTATCCCTAGATTGGTCTCATCTTATCCTTAGAATTAATTATGGGTCCAAGACTATTTTTTTTTTCAAAATGCTCCACAAAGATAACATTACCCATAACGTAATCATTAATTTTGAGCTTACACATCCATGATAACTAGGGAAGAGATACTCAATATTTCAAAGATAATCAAGAAGAGTCATACATTTCAAAGATCACTTAGTGGGATCCTTATAAATTTTTTTATTTGATTGGATTAAAGACCTATGTTATATATGATGATGATCAAGCTATACTAAGGTAAATCACACCTTCAAAGCCATAAATAAAAAACCACATGATAATTTAGGATTTATGAATTTTATGTTTTGATGGTGCAAGATGTACAAATGGACCAAGGGATGGGAAATTCCTAATATTGACTAAAGGAAAGAATGTTATATTGGTGATTTGAGCTACAAACCCCAAATCCCTAAGTCTTGGTGATATCCCAAGTGTCAAGGGTGTCAAACATGGGAAGATCACCATAAAATTGTGTTCAATTTAGTCAGATAAGGACCAATGGTTGATGTGGGTAAGACATCATTCTCTTTTTTTTCTACAAAACCAAGTGGGGTTTCCTTGAGGTGATAGGTTGATGATTGAAAGATTCAACACTCCCTTATAGCCAAATTACCCAATGCATATTGTATACCAATACTGGTGTCATAAATATACCTATGTGCTAGTTTGGACATGTAAGTCTTAACACCCTATTAATAGATAACTTTCCATATATTTTTCAATGAATGTGTTTAATGTTAATCCCTTTTAGCTTCTACAAGAATTCAAACATGGCAATGGAACACACAAATTAATAAAATGAAAGATGTTTAAATTGACTTATTTTTTGAGTGTGTTGAGGATGGTGGAAAGAGAAAACTAGTAAGAGACTAGTGTCCTAATCCAACTAGACAATAGAGTCTCTGGTTTTAATAAAAATAAATAAAAAAATCAAACAAAGGTAATGCATTAATCAATACACCACATAATACTAAATATTCAATAATGTGCAAGAAAGTTGGGCTCTACTCACACTAACTCATTTGACTACAAAATACGATGAAACTTTCTGACAAAAGACATATAATTAGATGTATCATCGGGTACCTGTGTATTTAATGTGAAATTTTCAAAAAAAAAAAAAAATTATGCCTGACGTTTGTCGAAATTGCGATGCTCCATGATTTTCATCACTATTTTGACATACACTTAAAGTCAATCATCCCCTTCCATCAATTTGTGGGCCAACATATGGTTAGCCTCCTTCATTTGTGGGCCAAAGGGTATATGGTTAGCGTTCATCAGGGTTTTGATGAATGTTTTTTAATAAATAAAAATGAGTTTTACAATTTATCTGTACTTGCGATGGTGTTTTTCTATACTTGTGAATTTGTTATACTTGTGACAGTTTGTGGAGATTATAGGCCAAATTTTTTTGGTGCAAAATATCAAAATTATTAGATTTTGTTACCTGTATATGATTAAAAATTATTGGAGTGCGAGTTTGATATTTTTTGAAGATCTAAATATTCAAACTTGGTAAAGAAAAATCATGTCAAATAATATTAGTGCAGAACAAAATGAAGAGACACTTGCTAGATTGTGGGCTAGATTGAAAAGAAAGGGTGATGGGAAAAGTTATTGTCCTTACAATAATTGCAAGGGCTTAAAGATGAGAAGACTTTTAATCACAACAGCTGAGAAACATTATAGGTAGCATGGTCGCATTGAAGGGGGGCATGATTATCGTCTATTGGTAAGTTCTTCATTATATGTCTTTATATTGATTGAATTTGTAAGTGTTTATATCATTTTAACATTTTATATATATATATATAATCACTTGATCATGATCCTGGTTTATTTGTGTCGATCATTATTATAAAGGTGGGGTGCCCTAGGTCACATGATATGGATTATCATGACTTGGAGAATGTAGTTTTGCAAGTGGAGGAACATGGAGCTGTGAATATCGAAGATGAAGTTAATGATCCTATGGAAGAAGATGATCATGCGCTAGAAAACATAGTTGAAGATGATGGTACAAATACATTGATCCATGACACATTTAGTGGCGCAGCTGATCATGATGATCAAGATGAATTTGATGATGTTCATGATTTACTTGTACTTGAGAAGGCATACGAGCCCCTTTATGAAGGCTCCCAAACAACTCTTATCTCTGATGTATTGTTGTTGGTGAACTTGTAGGCTATGAATGGTTTATCCAACATAGCAATCTCACGGATGTTAAGGTATGTCATATATGTCATATTTTTTCATCTATTTCTGTTGTTAGTTCATCACTAGTAAATAAAGGATGAAATATGTACCATTAATATTCTTTATATTAACAAATTATTTTTTTGTTGTAGATTGATAGGTGAATTTTTGTTACCACCATCAAATATTTTACCTTCTCATACTGAGATTTATCTACTATTATGAAAGATATTGGAATAGAGTATCAAGCAATCGATGCATGTCCCAATGATCATATTATATATCATAAACAACATGAATTTGCAACAAAATGCCCAAAATTTCATATCAGTAGATATCGAACAGATCAACTAACAAAAAAGGTGCCTCGCAAGGTTCTTCATTATATTCCCATTATTCCACGTATGCAATGATTATTTAGGTGCGAAAGCTTAGCACAATTTATGGATTACCATGCATGGAATAGAAGTGGAGATGCCATTATTTGAATGACTGCCGATGGTTCTGCATTTAGGGACATGGAGGAAAAATGGCCACACTTTAAAGAAGAACCTCATAATCTCAGGCTTTCATTGGCAGTGGACAGTGTCAATCCATTTGGAGAGCTAAGATCTATTTACTTGGTGTGGCCTGTTTTTGTTATCAATAATAACATTCCTTCATGGATGTCAATAAAGAGGGAGCACATAATGTTGGCAATAATTTTTCCAGGTATTTGTTTACATCAATTTTCTTTAATGTAGTAGCATCTCATTTGTCTTATTTGTTGCATAATGACATATTTTTTTCATTTAATAGTCATGTACATTAATTTATATATATTGTAGTAAAATGGTTATAATAATTATGTTCATCTCAACTAGGTAAGTACTCAAGTTAAAGATACATGAATGTATATATCGAAAGCCTCTTATCGATGAGTTACTAAAGCAGAATGATACACTATGTATGATGTCTCTAGACCAATAGACAAAGACAATTTCAATTCCATGCAATGCTTGTATGGAAAATTCATGATGCCCTGTGGCTAACACATTTTTGTGGTATGTTATAACGCTTGACTACACTTTAACGACTTATGACTAACACCACGTAAAGGGAAAATTTGCATGTCCAAATTTTGTGGTCCAAAGATGAAATCTCATCATTCAACATGAGCAGGGTGTTTGATGAGTATAGGCACTTCCTCCATAGAAATCATAAGTATCGAACTATTGAAAAACATCTTTTCAATGGGAAAGAAGAGACTACATCAAAACCACAAAGAATGACACCTCACCTATGGAAGTTGGAATTTAATAGAATTAATCGTCAAGGTTATACATCATATCAAATTGTTTATCTATCATATATGATATGTTTGGAATTTACATTTTTATATTATGTTTTGTTTACTCATGTTCTAATTGACAATGATTGTCGTTGTTAATTTTTTTAACTTATATGCTTCATGAAGGTCATTAAGGCATTAATGGTCGGCTTCCACAGAGACTGAAAATTTATCCCAAACAATTTAGTAGGTTGCCCAACTATGAGTAGCTACAAATTGTGAATTTGTTTGATACAATGCATATTAGAAAGAATATAATAGAAATGTTATGGAAAATATTGGATGGAGGGCATGACAAAGAAAAAATTGTCAAAATTTACAAAGAAAAAAATGTCAAAATTTACAAAAAAAAAAATGTCAAAATTTGTAGTGACATTCAGGAAGCCAAACATGCAATGAAAAATGTCATTCAATTAAATAGCGATGGAGACCAAATTAATATAAGCGCCCTTCCTTGGTTATTAATGGAGAAGCAAAGCAATGCTATAAAAGAAGTCATACAAAAAATTCGATTTCCCACAGGATTTGTTGCGAACATAAACAATATCATAACAAAGAAAGGTGAATTTGGGTTAGGGATGAAAATGCATGATTGGCATACCTTCATTAAGGTAACTATTCTAGTATATTTTTATATATATTTGCATATTGCATGTACTTTTCAGTGTATTATGTTTACTAGTTTTGGAAAAATAATGAAAAGATCATTTTATAATTGTTGCAGTATGTTCTACCTCTATCTCTCCAAGACAACTTCGACAACAATGTCAAGCAAGTTATATATGATCTTGGAAAATACATGAGGTAAGTAGCGATATTTGTTCAATTTGTTGTATAGATCTTATATTTTCCATTTTTTTACTTATTATGTAATATATTGTATATTTTTGTTAAATCTCATTAATATATTTGTGCCTTGAATCACTTGTAGATGGTTGTCATCTAAAGAAATCTATAAAGAAGATATAAATTATTGGAGGAGAAAATTCCTCGTCTAATGTGTGAAATAAAAAAGTGTCCACCTTCAACATTTTTCAATGCACAAGAACACTACCTCATACACCAAGTTGAGGAGATTGAATTGTGTGGACCTGTACACACAAGGTCAATGTGGATGGTTGAGAGGCACCTAAAATTTTTGAAGGCTTTGGTTAGACAAAGAGCACATCCTGAGGGTTCTATGGTGGAGGGATATATGGTATACTAGACCATGGTGTACATTACTGAATATCTTTCTAAGTTCACAGCAAAGATCCATGTAGATCGCATTTGGGATCCCAACTCCATTAACAAATTTGAAGGGGAGTACCTGATGGGGAAAGGTAGACTGAGGAAAGTGAGAGGTAACTATAAGATGGTCATGGAGATTAATTAGAATAAATTTTACATTGCCTTCAATTTGTTGAAAAGAAACAACAGAGAACTAGTCCAAATGAAAGAATCTTCCACACACAAATAGAAAAATACTAGTATTGTATTACTCCAGAAAATAAGTCTTTCACTGCTGAAAAGTATTAAAATCTGAAAAAGTGTTGAAGATCAAATATTACAATTTGAATTTCATATGTATAAGAAGAAGACCCTATTAGCTCTCAAAAATGTAGGAAAAATTCCTCAAGAGGTTGCCAAACTCTTGGTACATTTCAGGATAACATACAAGGCCAAATAATTTAGACCTTCTTCTCTTTAGGTGTTTCTAGACCTAGGCGGGTATACCTATATGAATGAAGCAGACTTGATTTGTGTTTATTTTTCAAGCAATTTATCCACAATGGCAATTGGGAGTGGACAATTGAATCTTTATTATGATATAGATTATATAAGCAATATCAAGGCTAATCCTAATATGTTTAGTTAACAAATGTAAAATATAAAATGGATGAACTAAAATGAAGTATGTAAGACCAGTTACTCATTGGGTACATGGAG
>VDFB02266848.1:0-71678 GCA_007258455.2 Sequoia sempervirens
CCATATTTTTATGGGGAGGATCATACCACCGCAACATAGCATATAAAAGATGTTGCCAACCTGTGTGCTGTTCACCATGTGATTGAAGAAAATGTTGCGCTCAGATTGTTGGCAGCCTCCTTTAAAGAGAAAGCCTTGCAATGGTTCAAAGGCCTGTCTGTCAACTCCATAGCAACAGGGGATGAGTTAGGCAGCCAGTTATGCAATTTTTTTGAAGATAAATCAGACCACTTGTCATTGGTGGAGCAGCTGTCTACAATCAAAAGAGCCCCACATGAAGTTATGTCAGATTTCAATCACCGTTTCCAGAGGATGTAGGATAGAATCCCACAAACGGTAAGACCTAATACTAATCATGCATTTTTATACTATTTAAGAGCTTTAAATAGTGAAATTTATGTGATGATTCAATTGATGGGAGGTGATACACTTCCTGTAGCATACAGTGTAGCTGTTAGAGCTAAAAAAAACCTCATATAGGCTGGTAAAATTTCCCCAAGACCACCTATGCCAATATTCCCTGCTCTTCAACCTCCAACCCCTATGCAGTTACCTCCTTTGCTTGTTATTCCAAGTGAAACAACATTTCCAGTGCCTAATACCTAGCCTAATGGTCAATCAGATGTATTTCCAACTCAGTCTAATGAACTGTAAGAGATTAAAGGCCTTCTAACGACCTTTGGCAATGAGATGGTTAATCTAAGAAAATAGAAAAATCAAGGTTTTAAACCGGATCAGCCCTCATTTCAGTCTAATTACCAGCAAAATCAGACCAATAGATGACTTTATCAGCCTTATAATCAAGGCCAAAAGTTTGCTCCTAACCCGAGGCCACATCAAGCTTATGACTCCAACACTGTAAGCACTTCCAAAGAGCTTGCACCTGTCCAGAACAACTTAGTTCAAGATTATGAATGGTGCTTTCCATGTAGTCAACCCCATAATCAAAATACCTATGTCAATGGGCTACTTAACCAAGCCTTGATGGTTCAGAACAGTTCAGTAATACAGTCTAGTGTGCCTGTAGCAACTGAAGTACAACAGCAGGAGCAATAGACACATGAGTCTACATTCCTAAACTGGCAAGGGGAAGAATTTGGTGGAGTAATCCACGCTGATTCTTCAATTGCAGACAATACACACAGTAAGAAGAGGGCAATAGATGAAGGACATCAACCTAATACAATTCAGACTCAATCAAAACAAGGGTTGAACCAAAATCAGAATGCTCCTGGCTCATCAAAAGCTGACCAGATCCGAATGCTACCAAGAGGCCAACCTTTGGTAGGTAAGCAACAGTTTGATTCATCAGCCCAGGCACCTTCAGTTAAAGGTGATGTTATTCCTCCCAAAGCTCAAGTTAAACCTGCTACATCTTTCAATATATTGGAGCATATGAAGAAAATTAATATACCCATGTCAATATGGGATTCTCTAAGTATTCCGAGTCAAAAGGACCTGCTTCAATCTACCTTATCAGGTTTAAGTGTCTCAGATGAGAATAGTGTAGAAAAGGAGAAGGTTGCGTTGGCTAACACTACTGTTGGTAATAACGAACAACAAGCTGCTAAGGCCAAGTCGCCTCCTTTTTATTTGTCATTGATCATAGGAGATCATTTGGTTCATAATTGTATGATTGACTCCGGGGCTAGTAGTTCAGTTATGCCCAAACAAATTGTTGATAAGTTGGGAATTGAATATGAGCCACTAGAAAAGGGGGTAGTACAATTGGATGGTACTGTTGTTAACACAGTAGGGGTCATTAAAAATTTGAGCTTAACTCTACATGCCTGTCCAAATGTTACAATACCATAGGATATATACATTATTGAGCTGCCCCCGCACTTTTCCCTTTGTTTATCTAGGGATTTTACGGCCAAGATAGGTGGTTACCTATCCTCTGATTGGTCTCACATGCTGTTCAGAACTAGATATGGCACTAGAGCCACTATTAAATCATAACCCATAGCCAAAGTTCATATTGAGCCTTAAAATCCATCTCCTATTAATGCCAACTTGTTTACAAATGTACAAGTGGAGCAACCTCCTGCTCAAGAGGCCAAAATTCAAACAAAAGGAACATAAGATATTCTTCCTAAAGAGTGGGCATCTCAAACCCATGAAGTTGGTACAGGTAAGTGATTGGAGGAGGTTGAAATTGGTGTTTATATGATGCGTGAGATTGACTCCTTTATGCCTAAAGTTGAAAAGGACAAGGAACAACATAGTGAATAGCATGAAAATGATCTGTGGGAGTTGTATTTTGATGGCTCAAGAAGTAGGGTAGGCGCTGGTGGTGGATGTATGCTGGTATCACCAGAAGGTTAGAAGTACTATCTCGCTTTCAGATTCTGTTTTAGCTATTCTAATAATTCTGCTAAATATGAAGCTCTAGTCCAGGGCTTGGAGTGGGCGAGACAAAGAGGTATCAACTGTCTAAAAGTTTATGGTGACAGCGAGTTGGTTGTCAATCAGGTGAGAAAGCTTAATGCTGTTAAAAATGATATACTCAGGTCTTACAGAAATAGAGTATGGGACCTCTCAGAGGGATTTGAGGCATTTAATTTGATTTCCATTCCTAGAGCTTAGAATAAACATGCTGATAGATTAGTTGTTGTAGGAGCTGAACATGATATTCCAAAGGAAATTTGCAGCAATAAAACTAATCAGCATATCAAGATTGTAGTTAGGCCCGCTGTGCCTGATAATAATATACACTGGAAAGTCTTTGAAAGTGACCAGTAGATTGTCAGTTTTTTAAGAGAAGAAGCTGAGTTCTCACATACCAATCAGGAAAAGCTACAACATGAGTACAGTGACCAGATTATCCAGTTAAAAAACAACAAGTTGCCCAAAGGCCTGATCACTTTGGAATCCATTTTTAATACTGATGATGAAGCTAGAAATCCTAAGGGGAGTATTCAGGTTCAGCAAGATCACTACGAAGAGGTTGAAGTTTTCAAAGAAAAGCTTCTTAAGTTAGGCAAGGTATGTACAACTGAAGAGAAGCATTGTTTTTATTCAGCTTTGTCAAGAATTTAATGATATCTTTGCCTAGCAATATAGTAATTTAAAGGGATTCAATCCCCAGCTTGCTCAACATACCATTGAGCTTGAGCCTAATGTCAAACCTGTTAGGCAAAAGCAGAGGCCCTTGAATCCTAAGTTAGAACCTTTGATGAAAAAGGAGTTAGATAAGTTGATTGAAAGCAACACTATTTTCCCCATCAAGCATACCTCATGGGTTTCAAACCTAGTACCAGTAAGAAAGAAAAATGGTGAAATAAGACTCTATGTAGATTTTCGTGACTTAAATAGGGCATCCTTGAAAGACCGTCATCCTCTGACTTCTATGGAGCAGATACTTCAGGTAGTTTCAGGGTTTGAAAGGTTTTCCTTATTAGATGGCTATTCTGGTTACAACCAGATATTAGTGAAAAAAGAGGATCGGTACAAGACAACCTTCACCACAAAATGGGGAACTGTGGCCTATTGGAAAATGCCCTTCGATTTATCTAATGTTGGGGCAACCTTTCAAAAAGCCATGGATATGGCCTTTCATGGTTTAATGTACAAGATAGTCTTAGTCTATCTTGATGATATCACTATTTTTTCTAAGGAGGCTAAGGATCATCTGAGTCATTTGAGGCAGATTTTTGAAAAATGCAGGGAATTTGGGATATCACTTAACCCCAAAAAGTGTGTGTTTGCTGTTCATGAAGGAAGATTGCCTTGTTATGTGGTGTCTAAACATGGTATTACTATTGACCCTGAAAGAATAAGTGCTATCTTAACTCTTCCTTTACCAACGTACAAATTTTTTTTGTAGAGTTTTATTGGTAGAATTAACTTTGTTAGGAGGTTTATCCCTGACATTGCTGATTTATTACGTCCACTAACTCACATGCTGAGAAAGAATGTACCTTTTAGCTGGACTGAAGAAGGGAAAATAATTTTTGAACTTATAAAAGAGGCATTAGCAACCGCACCTACACTTCTGAACCCTGACTTTTCCAAAAATTTCATTTTATATGCCTATGGAAATATTGATTCACTTTTAACTATACTTGTACAACGAAATGATGAAGGATCTGAAAACCCGTGGCATTCTTCAGTCAGGGACTCAAAGATTACGAGCTCAAGTATACTTTTGTAGAGAGACATGTTCTTGCTATCATAAGAAGTTTAAAGAAGTTTAGGCATGTGCTTTCCAATAACAAGATTATACTGATGGTTGCTCATCCAAGTGTGAAAGAGTTTTTATTAAAAAAAGATTTGAGTGATAGAAGAGCTGGTTGGGTCACTAAGGTGATGGAGTATGACCTTGAAATAAAGGTTACCAAACTAATAAGAAGGAGAGGTCTCTGCGAACAACTTACTAAGGACATCAACAATAGTGTAAAGGAGGAGGAAAGTTCTGTTTTAGCACTCCAAGATGGACAACAAACTGCTATACTTGCTCCTACTAGTTGGATTACCGAAATGACACATTTTTTATTGACTGGTGAGTGCCCTCCTGATCTAACTAGATCCAGAAGAAGGTATTATCGACTGCAATCCATACCTTATGTTCTTTTAAATGGTTTGTTGTTTAGAAAAGATTTCCATGGTGTCCTGTTAAGATGTATTGAAGTTGATCAGGTTGATAGAGTGTTGTATGAATTCCATCAAGGGTCAGCTGGCGAACACTTTTTTCTGAGAGCCACAACTCTTAAAATAATGAAAAGAGGCTATTATTGGCCTACCTTATTCAAGGACGCTCATGCATGGGTAAGAAGATGCAAAGAGTGTGCTATTTTTGCTGGAAAAGAGAAGCTGGCAGCCCTCCCGTTGCAACTAATTCAAATTGACCAGCCCTTCATGAAATGGGGTTTGGATTTTATTGAGGATATAAACCTGCCATCAAGTGTAGGCCACAAATGGATACTCACAACCACTGATTATTTTTCAAAATGGACTAAAGTTGTGGCACTCAAAGAAGCTAATGAATCTGCTATCCTGAATTTCTACGAAGAGCTAGTTACTAGATTTGGTATCCCAGATTCTATTGTGTCAGACAATGCCCTTGCTTTTGTGAGTGTTAAAATTTCTATCTGGGCTTTCAAAAATGGTATATTTCTAAGTACATCCTCTAATTATTATCCGCAGGGCAATGGACAGGCTGAGTCCACTAACAAGAATCTCCTAAGGATCATTAAGAGAACTATGGAGGAAAATCAAAAAGCCTGACACACCAAGCTGAAATCAGCCTTGTGGGTTGATAGGATTACATTGAAAAGGTCTACAGGACTTTCTCCATACATGTTAGTGTATGGAAAAGAGGCAAGACTGCCCATTTCAGTTTAACTCCCAGCCCTCGATCTGGTAAACCAACTTGATATGATTGAGGAGGAGCCTATGAAAACAAGGTTACCTCAATTAATTGAGCTTGAAGAACTCAAAGCTGAAGCAATGAAAATGACTGAGCAATATCAGGCTAAAATAAAAAGGTCATTCGATAAAAAGGCATCTCCCAGAGTGTTCCAAGAAAGGTGAAATAGTGTTAAAGTGGGATGAATTAAAAAGCAAGCCTGGAAAGCACTCCAAATTTGATGCACTTTGGACTGGGCCGTATATCATTACTGAGGAGAAATAGCATAAAGCTTTCTAGCTATCTAGGTTGGATGGTGTAGTGGAACCAATCCCAGTGAATGGGATTCACCTCAAATGTTGCTTCTGAGGTATGGACCTAAATTTGTACATAGTTGTTATAATTCTAGAGAATAGATGTAGTTTTCATTCCCTAAGTGTTGTCCCAACACGGTAAATAGTTTCACTTCAGTTTTTCCTGTTTTCAATAAGTTTTTAGCAACCTGTTATGTTCTATGAGTCTCAAGTGATTTACAGCCATGCACAAGGTTGCTCCAAGTCTGTTTATGAGTTTTCCCATTGACTTCATGCCCAATGGATTGGCCTAGGCTACTGGTCTACATGTTTAGCAGGCAAACATCCATCTGAGGTCACCAGAAATGTTACCCAATTTTCACCTACGGGCTCAATAGGAGGTCAGGGTAACCTATGTTTTCAAGTGTTCATGAAGGCCAACTGAAGGAACATTTGCATCAAGGTTACATACCTTCTAACTTGTTTGCTTCTTGTGCAACTGCGGGGGGAGGGGTTATGTTTTAAAATTTGGCATGTGGATTAAATGTGGCTCCCACAAGGGTTGAGCCCAATGTGCAGGTATTCAGTTTTGGGTGGGTTTTCATCTTATGTTTTTGCCTTGTTTCCCCCCTTTCTGTTTTGTTTTCCTTGTGCCCTTTTTCTTTTTGTTCTGTCAGAGGTGGAGTCAGACCGAAACCAAACATTGGAACTTTCCAAAAGTTCTAGTTTCTATTTTCATTTCGGTTTCGATTCCGGTTCCGCACTTGTGTGCTTCTCATTTTCTTCTTTGACCTTGCGTTTGACCGTGGGGTGGTTGTGTCCCTTGTTTCTTTCTTCTTTCCTTTTTCCTATTTTTATTGTGTTTTGGCGGACCCGGATCAGAACTGAAATTGAACTTGGAACTTTTCCAAAAGTTCCAGTTCCAGTTTCTATTCCGGTTCCGCCCCCACTGTGTTTCACCCGGGATCGGTTTTCATTCCGATCCTGTTTGTGTTTTGCATCTTTTGGTCTTTATTTTTGTGTGCCCCGGGTTTTCTTTTCCTTAGGCACTTTTCTTCGTTTTGCTGGACTCAGGAGTAGAACTGAAACCGAACTTGGAACTTTTCCAAAAGTTCAAGTTCCTGTTTCTGTTCCGGTTCCAATCCCGATTCCGCCCTTCTTTGCTTTGATTTTTCACTGCCGGTGGTCGAGGGATGTCTCCTCCTCTTTGTTCTTCCTTGTGTTTTTCTTTCTTCCTTCGTGCCTTGTATGTTGCTGGGGGCGGGATCGAAATGAAATCCAAACTTGAAACTTGATGAAAGTTTCAGGTCCAGATTTGGTTCCGCGAGTTGTTTGGTTTTGCCCCCATTTTGACTCCGGTCCCGTTTCGATTCTCATCCCCACTCCAACTCTTCCGAAGGATCCAAGCTCAGGAAACATTGAAGAGCTCGTGATGATGTCTTTCCAACCTGATAGGGTCTTGCCGAAATGAAGGGAGCTCGGTAAGGGGTTTGGTCTCGCCATAACGTCCTACCGATAGCGATGGACTTGCCGATCAAAAGGGTATCAGTATGACTCTTAGCGCCCGCTGTGACCTCTTACCGAATACATGGAGTCTCACCAAAAGAATGGTGTCTTCGATGTAACCAAGAGAACTCGCTATGACCTCCGACTAATAGCGATGGTCTTGGCGACAATTTGGGACATTGCTATAACTCCTATAGTTCGCTATGACCTCTCGCCGACAATCCTAAGCTATGCCGATAACTGCTGAAGGGAATAATCGCATCGGGGAGACACGGTTAGTGTCTCACCAACATGCGATTCTAAGGAAGTGACCTTTGACCGTCTTAGAATCTACGTGGCAAAAATTCAACCAATCAGAAGGCACTAGGGAAAATCATAGGCAATTTTGACTAATTAACTCCCCCGTAAAGAATGATCGACAGAATGTGCGTGACATGGGTCGGCTCGGTGAAGCAATGACGTTTGAATCTAACAGGGTAAATCTAATGCTGCTTCTCGAAGGGGGTCAACTTGTTGAAAGATCTAGAGCAAGAAGAAAGCCGAAGAAGAAGAAACCGTGAGTCACAGTGACAACTGGGATCGCTACTGGTAAGGGGGCATCGACATTAATGATAATGCTTTAGAGAATTCAAAGTGAGCAGGAATAGGAGGCTCGAACATGGACAGTGGGGATATGCATTCAATGTAGAAGTAATTCCATTTAAAAAAGATCTAAGGGCAGATCTTTCGGCTAACTGATATTTTTTGTTAAAACCCTAGGGCGGGGGCCGACACTCTTTGGTATATATGGCATTTTTTGCTTTTTTGTAAAGCAGTTCTTAGTGGAGAGATTGCCCAAGAAAGCATTATCTAGACTTTGTAACTCATTTTTTGTATGAATACTACAGATCTGTAACACAAACACTCCTTATTTTCTCAATAGAAAGTCATTTCCTTCACATATTTTCTTTGTTGTTTAGTATTGGTTGTGAGTTGCATGATAAAATTCTTTGTAATTCTTCATTTTATCAGATTCCTCCAGTACTGGATGCAAAGAATGTTATGTTATAGTGCAGGTTTATGTTAGTGATCTCTTTCTATTGCGTTTATATCTGTGAAAACATCTTTGTTTTCCTTGTGTTAAGCATTAGAACAATCAGAACCTTACATAGATTCATTTTTATAAACATAAATCTATGTATTGTGAGATTGTTTAGCCCTATTGATATTTTCTCTGAGTTTTCTGCAGTATTGTCATATTTTTATCTTTAGTGTATCACCTGTTAGTGATAGGTTTTAAATTCAAGTACATCCTTCTTACTCTTTTCCTTATCGTTCTTTAGTTTTCTCAAGATATCTTAAGGGGAACTAGCATGAAATCTGGAGGTCCACTTCATTCCTAGGTCACCCACAACCTCGAAGTGTTCCCATGTGTCAATAGGTTGCTACAGTTGATAGCTTAGCAAGGGTGCAAACTTTATTTGACTACAAGACCTTTTTGATGTAATCCTATCAGCCCACAACGCTGATTTAAGCTTGGTGTGCTAGGCTCTTTGATTATCTTCCATAGTTCTCTTAATGATCCTCAAGAGATTCTTATTAGTGGACTCAGCTTGTCCATTGCCCTGCAGATAATAATTAGAGGATGTATTCAAATATATACCATTCTTGACAGCCCAGTCAAAAATTTTAATACTCACAAAAACAAGGGCATTGTTTGAGATAATAGAATTTGGGATACCGAATCTGGTAACTAACTCTTCATAGAAATTCAGGACAACAGATTCATTAGCCTCTTTGAGTGCCACAACTGTAGTCCATTTTGAAAAATAATTAGTTGTTGTGAGCACCCACTTGTGGCCTGCACTTGATGGTGGGTTTATAACTCCAATGAAATCCAAACCCCATTTCATGAAGGGCTGGTCAATTTGAATTTGTTGCAACGGGAGGGCTACCAGCTTCTCTTTTCCAGCAAAAATGGCACATTTCTTACATTTCCTCACCCATAAATGAACATCTTTGAATAAGGTAGGCCAGTAATAGCCTCCTTTCATTATTTTGAGAGCTGTAGCCCTCGGGGAAAAGTGTCTACTAGCTCACCCTTGATGGAATTCATGCAATACTCTATCAACCTAATCAGCTTCAATAGACCTCAATAGGACACCATGAAAATGTCTTCTAAACAACAAACCATTTAAAAGAACATAAGGTATGGATTGTAGTTGATAATACCTTCTTCTGGATTTTGTTAGATCAGGAGGGCACTCACCAGTTAATAAAAATGTGTCATTCCCGCAATCCAACCTGTAGGAGCAAGTATAGTAGTTTGTTGTCCATCTTGAAGTGCTAAAACAAAACCTTCTTCCTCCTTTATGTTGTTGTTGCTGTCCTCTGTAAGCTGTTCGCAGAGACCTCTCCCTCTTATTAGTTTGGTAACCTTTATTTCAAGGTCATACTCCATCACCTTAGTGACCCAACCAGCTCTTTTATCACTCAAATCTTTGTTCAGTAAAAACTCTTTCACACTTGGATGAACAACCATCAGTATAATCTTGTTATTGGAAAGGATGTGCCTAAACTTCTTTAAGCTTCTTATAACAACGAGAACATGTTTCTTTACAAAAGTATACTTGAGCTCGTAATATTTGAGTCCCTGACTGAAGAATGCCATAGGCTATTCAGATGCTTCATCATTTCGCTGTACAAGCATGGCTGAAAGTGAATCAATATTTCCATAGGCATATAAAATGAAATCTTTAGAAAAATCAGGATTCAGAAGTGTAGGTGCAACTGCTAATGCCTCTTTTATAAGCTCAAAACTTCTTCTCCCATCCTTAGTCCAGCTAAAAGGTACCTTCTTTCTCAGCATATGAGTTAGTGGACTCAATAAATCAACAATGTCAGGGATGAACTTCCTAACAAAGTTAATCCTACCAATAAAGCTCTGCAAACCTTTTTTGTATGCTGGTAAAGGAAGAGCTAAGATAGCACTTATTCTTTCAGGGTCAATAGTAATACCTTGTTTAGACACCACATAACCAAGCAATCTTCTTTTGTGAACAACAAACACACACTTTTTGGGATTAAGTGATATCCCAAATTCCCTGCATTTCTCAAAAATATGCCTCAAATGATTCAGATGATCCTTAGCCTCGTTAGAAAAAATAGTGATATCATCAAGATAGACTAAGACTATCTTGTACATTAAACCCTGAAAGGCCATATCCATGGCTTTTTGAAAGGTTTCCCTAGCATGAGATAAACCAAAGGGAATTTTCTGATAGGCCACAGTTCCCCATTTTGTGGTGAAGGTTGTTTTGTGTTATGTTCTTTTTTCACTAATATCTGGTTGTAACCAGAATAGCCATCTAATAAGGAAAACCTTTTAGACCCTAAATCTACCTGTAGCATCTACTCCACAGAAGGCAGAGGATGACGGTCTTTTAAGGAGGCCCTATTTAAGTCACAAAAATCTACACAGAGTCTTATTTCACCATTTTTCTTCCTTACTGGTACTAGGTTTGAAACCCATGAAGTATGCTTAATGGGGAAAATAATGCTGCTTTCAAACAAATTATCTAGTTCCCTTTTCATTAAAGGCTCTAACTTAGGATTTATGGGCCTCTATTTCTGCCTAACAGGTTTGACATTAGGCTCAAGTTCAATGGTATGTTAAGCAAACTGGGGATTAAATCCCTTTAAATCAGTATATTTCTAGGCAAACATATCATTAAATTCTTGACAAAGCTGAATAAAAACATGCTTCTCTTCAGCTATACATACCTTGCCTAACTTAAGAAGCTTTTCTTTGAAAACTTCAACTTCTTCGTAGTGATCTTGCTGAACTTGAATACTGCCCTTGGGTTTTCTAGCTTCATCATCTGTATTAAAAATAGATTCTAAAGTGACCAAGCCTTTTGGCAACTTGTTGTTTCTTAGCTGAATAACCTGGTCACTATACTGATGCTGTAACTTTTCTTGATTAGTATGTGAGAACTCAACTTCTTCTCTTAAAAAGCTGACAATATGCTGGTCACTATCAAAGACTTGCCAGTGTATATTATTATCAGGCACAACAGGCCTAACTACGACCTTAATATGCTGACTAGTTTTATCATTGCAAATCTCCTTTGGAATATCATGTTCAACTCCTACAATAGCTAATCTATCAACATGTTTATTCTAAGCTCTAGGAATGGAAACCAGATTAAATGCCTCAAATCCCTCTAAGAGGTCCCATACTCTATTCCTATAAGACCTGAGTATATCATTTTTCACAACATTAAGCTTTTTGACCTAATTGACAACCAATTCGCTGTCGCCATAAACCTTTAGACAGCTAATACCTCTGTCTTGCCCACTCCAAGCCTTGGACTAGAGCTTCATATTCAACAGAATTATTAGAACAACTAAAACATAATCTGAAAGCTAGATAGTACTTCTGACCTTCTGGTGATACCAGCATACATCCACCACCAGCACCTATCCTACTCCTTGAGCCATCAAAATACAGCTCCCACACATAATTTTCATGTTGCTCACTGTGTTGTTCTTTGTCTTTTTCAATATTAGGCATAAAAGAGTTAGTCTCATGCATCATATAAACACCAATGTCAACCTCCTCCAACTGGTTACCTGTACTGACTTCATGAGTTTGAGATGCCCACTCTTTAGGAAGAATATCTGATGTTCTTTCTGTTTGAATTTCAGCCTCTTGAACAACAGGCTGCTCCCCTTGTACACTTGTAAACAAGTTGGCATTAATAGGAGATGGATTGTAAGGTTCAATATGAACTTCGGCTATGGGTTCTGATTTAACAGTGACTCTAGTACCATATCTTGTTCTGAATAGCATATGAGACCAATCAGAGGATAGGTAACCACCTATGTTGGCCGTAAAATCCTTAGATAAACAAAGGGAAAAGTACGGGGGCAACTCAATAATGTAGATATCTTGTGGTATTGCAAAATTTGGACAGGCATGTAAAATTAAGCTCAAATTTTTAGTGACCCCTACTGTGTTAACAGTAGTACCATCCAATTGTACTACCCCCTTTTCTAGTGGCTCATATTCAATTCCCAACCTATCAACAATTTGTTTGGGCATAACTGAACTACTAGCCCCTGAGTCAATCATACAAATGTGAACAAGATGATCTCCTATGATCAATGACAAATAAAAAGGAGGTGGCTTGGCCTTAGCAACTTGATGTTTCTGATTACTAACAATAGTACTAGTCAACACAACTTTCTCCTTTTCTATACTAGGCTCATGTGAGACACTTAAACCTAATAAAGTAGATTGAAGCAGGTCTTTTTGACCTGGAATATTCAGAGAATCCCATATTGACATGGGCACATTAATTTTCTTCATATGCTCAAGTATATTGAAAGATGTAGCAGGTTTAACTTGACCTTTAGGAGGAATAACATCACCTTAAACTGAAGGCGCTTGGACTGATGAATCGGACTATCGCTTGCCTACCAAAGGCTGTCCTCTTGGTAGCATTCAGATTTGGTTAGCTTTTGATGAGCTAGGAGCATTCTGATTCTGGTTCAACCCTTGTTTCAATTGAGTTTGAACTGTATTAAGTTGATTTCCTTCATCTATTGCCCTCTTTTTACTACGTGTGTTGTATGCAATTGAAGAATCAACGTGGTTTATTCCACAAAATTCTTCCCCTTGCCAGTTTAGGAATGTAGACTCATGTGTCTGTTGCTCTTGTGGCTGTACTTTAGTTGCTATAGGCACATTAGACTATATTGCTGAACTGTTTTAAACCATCAAGGCTTGATTGAGCAGCCCATTTACACAGGTGCTCTGATTATGGGATTGATTACATGGAAAGCAAAACTCATAATCTTGAACTAAATTGTTCTGGACAGGGGCAAGCTCTTTGGAAGTGCTTGTAGTATTGGAGTCATAAGCTTGATATGGCCTTGGGTTAGGAGCAGATCTTTGGCCTTGATTATAAGGCTGATAAGGTGGTCTGTTGGTCTAATTTTGCTAGTAATTAGACTGAAATGGGGGCTGGTAAGGCTTAAAACCTTGATTTTGCTATTTTTTTAGATTAACCATCTCATTGCCAAAGGTCGTTAGAAGGCCTTTAATCTCTTGCAGTTCAAAAGACTGAGCTGGAAGTGCATTTACTTGGTCGTTAAGCTGGGTATCAAGTGCTAGCAATGTTGATGCACTTGGGATAACAGCCAAAGGCGGTAACTGCATAGGGATTGAAGGCTGAAGAGTAGGAAATATTGGGATAGGTGGTCTTGGGGCAATTTTACCAGCCTGTATGAGGCTGTTTTAAGCTCTAATAGCTACACTATATGCTGTAGGAAGTGTATCTCCTCCCATCGATTGAATCATCACGTAAATATCACTATTTAAAGCTCTCAAATAGTATAAAAATGCATGATTCACAGTAGGCCTTATCGTTTGTGGAATTCTATCCCACGTCCTCTGGAAGTGGTGATTGAAATCTGACATAACTTCATGAGGAGCTCTTTTGATTATAGAAAGATGCTCCACCAATGACAAGTGGTCGGATTTATCTTCAAAAAACTTGCACAACTGGCTGCCTAACTCATCCCATGTTGCTATGGAGTTGACAGGCAGGCCTTTGAACCATTGCAAGGCTTTTCCTTTAAATGACGTTGCCAGCAATTTGAGTGCAACATTTTCTTCAATCACATGATGAACAACACACAGGTTACCAAAATATTTTATGTGCTCTGTTGGGGTGGTATGATCCTTGCCATGAAAATATGGCAGACCTTTTAAGGCAGCAACAGGAATTTCATCATGCTGAGTCAAATTCAGTGGGTTGCCTTGGTTAAAAGCAACAAATGGCTGATTTCTCACCGCTGGAATCATTGTAACTAGGGTACTCTTAGCAATAATAACTGGAACAACAGTATGGCTTCTCACAGAAGGATTTGACTTGGATCCTCTGAAATAAACAACTTTATTTTGAACCTTTTGGACTTCCGTCCCTCTTCTTCTAGGCGGGGACAACTGCAAATACTCAAAAATAGGCGAGTTACTCCTAGTCTGCACTCTTCTCATTAGCAGTAACACACTGGAATTGCTAAACCTGAGCTCGGAGTCGCCAAGTATGCTAAAATTTGTCTCTCAAAGATGATAATTTTTGCTGCATATACCAAACAACAGTATGATAATTCTGGTTTAAGACTGAAAAATAGTTCCCAGTCCCACCGGGCGTGCCAAAAACTGTTGTCAAATAAGGTTTGCACTCTTGGTAAGCTATTAACTGTAACAACCTATTGACACATGGGAACACTTTGAGGTTGTGGGTGACCTGGGAGTGAAGTGGACCTGCAGATTATGGGCTGGTTCCCCTTAAGATAACTTGAGAATACTAAAAAATGACAAGGAAAAGAGTAAGAAAGATATGCTTGAAATTTAAAACCTATCACTAACAAGTGATACACCAAAGATAAAAATCTGACAATACTGCTGGAACTCACAAAAAATCCCAATAAAGCTAAACAATCTCACAACGTGCAGAGATTTATGTTTGCAAAAGTGATTCTATGTAAGGTTTTGACTGTTCTAATGCTTAACACAAGGAAAACAATGATATTTTCACAGATATTAATGCAATAGAAAGAGATCACTAACATAAACCTGCACTATGACATAATATTATTTGCATCCAGTACTGAAGGAATCTGATAAAATAAAGGATTACAAAGAATTTTATCATACAACTCACAACTAGCACTAAAACAATAAAGAAAATCGGTGAAGGAAATGACTTTCTATTGAGAGAAAAGGAGTTTTGTATTACAAATCTGTAGTATTCATAAAAGTTACAAAGTTTGAATAATGATTTTTCTGTAATTTATTCACTAAGAACTCTCTCATACAAGGAGGCAAAAAAAAAGTGATATATACAACAAAAAACTAAAAAAGTGTCGGCCCCTGCCCTAGGGTTTACAAAAAAATGAGTCGGTTACAGAAGGGTCAGCCCTCAAATCTTTTGGACTAAAGTTAATCCTGCATTCAATGTGCCTCCCCCGTGTCCATGTCGGTGAAGGATCACTCCAGGGATGGACTTTTAGATCTTTTGCAACCATCGCATTAACTTCTGGCCTCCATGTCCACCCTCGAGCTTCCTTACAGAGTTGCTTTGAATGTTCTGAAGCACTATCATTAATGTCAATCTACCTTTTCTAATAGACATCATAGCTGTCCTTGAGACTCACGGTTTCTTCCCTTTCAGCTTTCTTCTTGCTCTAGATCCTTCTGCAAGTTGACCCGTTGAGAGATAGCATCCGACTTTCATGTTAGATCCGAACACCATTGTTGATCGAGCTGATCCATCACTTTTGATCTTAGAGTAGATCCATGTCGTTTATGCTCTGTTGATCTTCCTCACAAGAATAGTCAATCAGTCAAATTGCCAATGGTTCGCCTCTAGCTTGCTCTAATTGGTTGAACAGACACCACGTGGGATCTTCAAGCAGTCAAAAGTTCTTCAAACAGAATCGCATGTTGGTGAGACACTAGCCGTGTCTCCCTGATGCGATTATACTTCACAATAGCAATCGACATAGCTTGCAACTGTTGGCAAGACTTCATATCGAGCTGTAAAAGTTATATTGATATCCCAAAATTGTCGCCCAGACTATCGCTATCGGCAAGACATCATAGCGAGTCTTTAAGAGTTATACTGCTGTGTTCCTCCATTGGCAAAACATCTGCATTCGGCAAGACATCACTTGGTCGGCAGGAGGTCATAGCGAGTTCCCATTAGTCACACCAAAGAGTTAAAACCATTGGCAAGACATCCACCGGTCGGTGAGACATCATAGCGAACAAAAAACCCTCGGCCAGGAGTTTTACCGATATCCATATACCCTTTCGGCGAGACCAAAAGTCGGGGAGACATCATAGCGATCACAAATCATTCGGCCAAACTATCGCCTTTGGCAAGACCATCACTGGTCGGCAAGACGTTACACCGAGCCATTATTCTTTCAGCGAGACTCCCCTCAGTTGGCAAGACCTTACACCGAGTGCAAATCATTCGGCTCGAAGTCTCCCCGATGCTACAATCTTGTGAACCACTGTCGGTAAGAGTCCACCCTGTTGGCGAGACATCATACGAATGGCACCTCCTTTCAGTGAGACCACCAGCGGTTGGAAAGACATCTCCCCGAGCTTAACTTCTTCGGTGGGACTTCCTCTGGTCGGTAAGAGATTCATTTGTCGGCCAAAGGTCACACCGAGCGCAAAACATTACACCGAGACCATTTCGTTTCAGTGAGACCTCACCTTGTCGATGAGACACTATAGTGAAAGCACCCTCGGCGAGACATCATAACGAAGGTAAACCATTCTCCCCGATGTCGGCCTTGTGAACAACCGTCGCTGGGAGGTCTTGGCCAGAGAGAGATAGAAAACTTCATGGCGACCAAAATGTCTCAGCAACCTGAGGATTTCAAATGAATATAACACATTAAATTCTCGGTAAGACATTCAACTGGTCTCAACTACTTTCTTCTTTGAGGAGTTTTATGCCAAATCCGACTGAGGCATACTTTCCAACAAACTTGTGAACTAGAATTAGATGTATGATTTAACCCTGCAAAACAATGCCTCCATTAGTTCTCAAATGCATTAGATGAAGACCTTCCCAATGAAAACCAAACACCTGCATGCTGGGCTCAACCCTTATGAGAGCCACATTTAATCCATGTGCCAAATTTAAAACATAATTTTCCCCTGCAGCTGCACAAGAAGAAAACAAGTTAGAAAATATGTAACTTGGATGCAAATGTTCCTCCATTTGGCCTTCATGAGCACTTGAAAACATAGGTTACCCTGCCTGATTGAGCCCGTGGGTGAAAATCGGGTAACAGTTGTAACACCCTTATGTTTAAATATCTCCTACGTGTAGCCTCTATGGACTATGACATTGGAACATCCTTGACTGTTGCATTCCCTAGTTGATTCTCTTGCATATTGACTCTACCTATAGGCACCTATCAAATAGATCATTTTGAAAATAGATGACATTATATCTCCATTGACAACCTTGTTAAGATCCATGTATATTAAATTGCATCACAACCAATGATCAATATTAAAATAATATACCCTACCCATTTACAACATATATATTTTACAAATAAGGACATTGAAGGTCCTCAATTTAATACATTTATCAAAAAATTCTCATGATAATGAGTGAAGATATGATGGAGTCCTTGGAATCTCTCCATTTTACTCTAATAATCCATGAACTTCCCCAAAGGTGGTATAACACTACAACACCATGTAGAACCCTCAAGCTCATCCCATTAAATTGGGAGACAACTAGTTCAAGTAGTATAACACACTCACAACCCAGACACGGGGTTTAAACAACACAAAACCACTATACATTCAAGGGATCATTAGCAAGAAATAATGAGTGCACCTGACATTCAATGATTGTATAATCCTAATGCACTAACACAATATCACACCAAGACAACATGCATAATGAGAGCATCCCCAAACCATCAAGAAAATACTTGACAGATCATACAAGGCACAAGATTCACACACATGTGGAATTGGGAAAATGATTTTCAATCATGTATACACAAAGAGATCAAAAGTTCTCGTTTGACGAAAAATCCAAGGTACAAAAGAATGAGGCGTTGGGAAATCCTATATTTTTGCCATTACTTATGTGGAATCCCATACACAAGATAATTGCAACAATGTATAAATCACTAATTTTTTATACATGGTGTCATGCCAACACCATTCATGCATGTACAGTTGAAAATTCTAACAATACTCTAAGAATGACAAGTAAACGTGCACAAGGATTTAACCACAACATCAATGCATGTACAAGGGGTATCAAAATATCACCCATGAGGAAACCATAAGAAATGTGGAAGAGACACACCAACCAAAGAACTATGATTCGCATGCACATTCAATATGCAAGAAATGCATGCAAATAAAAGAGAGGGTCAACTTATATGATATAATTAAGGTGATATGTAATCATCCATTGATGGACACACATACTAACCAAATCAACCTCCTAAAGTATTTGAAATAAAGATATACACAAGGGATATACATTTATCAACCAATGCATACATATGTTGTTCACATATATAAGTGGAAAGCCACACAAATACACATCATGAATCCTATCAACATAATCCATGCATAAATAGAAATTAACAAAAAAAAATACACTCTAGAAATTCTCATCCCATTCCATGACCAAGGATATCCCCATATTCAAAATGCTCATTTATAAATTTTAATATTAATGATGCATAAACAAGATTCTATTAAACTAGGGGTTTCCAAATACATTTTTCACTTAAATTTGAAACATAAAAACTCAACAATATAAGCATACCATTTTAAATCTAAGGCTGTAGAAATCATTGTTTTCTAATGACATTCAAAATTTAGGAAAATTTCACCATAATTTCAATGTAGAAATTCAAATTTCCAAATACCCACTATGAGTATTATTGAATTTATTTCTCATCAATTTAATAATCCCTACAAATAATTTTTCTTGAAACTAGAAAAAAATTGAAACCACTTAAGTTGGGCATGAAAAAATCATACAAGAGAAAAACACACAAGGAAGGGGAAATAAAACACATACCATCACCAAATTTTCTACAGAGGGGAAAATTTTCTCCAAAGGAGGATCCTTCCACACTCAAGAAGCAATAAATCCATCCCAAATCCACCCCAAAACTACAAGTTGAATGAAAAAATATCATTCCCAATAGAGAATATGGAATCAAGCACACTTTAATTCAAGTAGATAAGAAATCAACATGATGTAAACCCAAGAAGGATCAAAGGACACATATATAAATCAAAGTAATAATCTACAAAATTTGTATAAATACAAAATATATTCTATATTAACAAACAAAAATACATTTGGGAGACTTTGCAATATAATTAGTTAGTAGTCCTTATGTTTCAAAATGACTATGGTTAGTTTTTATTTACCATTGCATCTTCAAAACCACTGCAACACTTTTTTAGGTTACCACAATACTCTCAAAAGTGTCAATTAGTAGTTTCAAAATCACCAAAATACTCATCCAAGTTCAGGTTTAGCTGATTTCAAAACTAAACGTGGCCATTTTTTATCCCATTTTTGTATACCATTTCTATGCACTTACCTGTGAACTTATGATTGGTGAGAATATTTGGGATTTAAAATCAGACCATAGCCTAATCTACTTAAGGTTATCTTTCCAATAAAAGAGGCAACATGGAAGGAAAACTCAGTTTCAACAACCTCCTCTAAAGGGCATTCTTTTGACACAATAAAATTGTATGATCTTCAAGGAAACACTAGAGAGGTTGATTAAGAAGGAGAAAACTCATTTTCAAGGCCTCAAAATTTATGAGTTAACAAATATAAGTCAAGGAACACTTGGGAAGTGCAAAAGAGAAAAATAAGAAATAAAAAACAAAATTCTTTCTGGTTAGTGTTTGGTTTGACGAGGGATGCAAATTTACAAGGAGAAATTTGAAAGTTCCAAGAAATAAGAAGACAAATATTAAGTTGTACATATAAGAAAATTTTAGTAAAGAAAAGATCTAAATTCATGAACACAAGGCATGAAGAGTTAATCTACCTTTGAAAGTTTGACTTGAAACTTTTTTGGAAGAAACTTCAACAAAGAAATAAATAAAATTACATCTAATAAGTGGTTTGAAGATCTCTAATAGTAAATCTACTATCTTAAGTTGGCAACAAGAACCCCTTGAGTGAATTAAAGAGGAGAATTGGCAGTAACATGGGCCCTAATACCATTTTTAAATACCTTGGTATTCCTTTTTATATTGACCCCTCATTGAAGGATATGTGGGAATGAATGTTTCGTAAGATTGAAAAAAGTATGAAAAATGGAAAGCTAATATGTTGTCCTTGGTTGGGAGAATACATGTCACTTAGAAGGTTCTGGTTTCTTTCACTATATTTTATTCTTTTGCTTGGTTGTTTAGTAGTGCCCAATTTGAGAAAATTCAAAAAAATCTTAGACTTTCTGTGGTCGGATGGAAAGGGTAACAAAAAATGCATGATGTTAATTGGACTTGTTGTTGCCTTCCTAAGTCCAAAGGTGGGTTAGGGTTGAAGATCTTAAAAAATCAAGGGATTTCATTGGTATTTAAGTGGATCCTTAAATATTTTGATGGATTTGAGCCTTGGAAAATATTGATAAAAATAATATAGCCCTTTCTAGACCAAAAAAAGGTAGAATTGGTTAGCGTTATACACCCATGAATTGTTATTTGGTGAGTTTGTTGTAAAACCCTTTGGGTCTAGTGCGCTCAATAATATTTGGAGGCTTGGGAGAATGTTAAACATTTGATCAAGAACATGTTTACATTTTCTAGATTTGAAGGAAAATTTATTGTCTTTAGATTTGTGTGGTGGAATCTTGATTAAAATAACAAGCCCTTGGCTCTTGCTTAAGGTTGTTCTGCTAAAATATGGGACTCAAAAGACATTTCTAACCTCAAAGGTATATTTTTAGAGGGTAGATTAAAATATTAGGAAAGTATTAGAATGAAATTTTAAATTCCACATAATCAAAGGAGAACTTATTTTATTTTGAAAAGAGCTTTGTGTAATGTGATTTCCCGTCTCTTATGCTGAAGATAGAAAACTTGATGTTTTATTTGGTCTAACAAAACATTATTTTATTATATTTATAATAAAATATTTATACCATTCTTGTTGATACAAGGGAAATAATTGACTGCTTGAATATGAACTAGAACCTTGAGTGGCTCGAAGCTAAGTGGGATTTTGTGTTTAAAAAAATATTTGGTATATTCATGTTGAGCCTAAAAAAGCTTATTTTATATGGCTTTTATTGTTGAAAAATATTATTGTGAATGTTGAATTAGCTTCCGTAGGCATACTTGTTAGAATGTTCTCCCCATGTAATTAGTTAAAAACTATTGACTTTTTATTATTATCAATTTTCTTGTAAGCCATGGTTGTCCTTTCTTGGTAATAGTTTGGGTTGGGATAATCGAGAAGGATTTACTTGGTTTGAAATTTTATTTGGTTATGCTAAATATTTTTTTGTTGAGATTAACAAAATTTAGCTTATCTTTACCAATGAATTATTGCTGCTTATCTAGAAAAAAAAGGAATGAGGAAATATGTGATGAACCCTTTTGGTTCCAACTCTGCCTGTAGGTGTTGAATGCACTGTTTTTGTGTTTCTTGTTGTTTTTATGAATTTATAGCATTTAAATAAGATGTTGCCAGGCAAGATTTAACAAGAAATAACTGGAAATATATAAATGTTGCAATGATTCTTATTCAACATGAAATATATTTATATTGTCAATACAAAACAGGAGAATAGCTTGTAAACAAGGTTGCATACCCGTATATGCCCTTTAGATCTGCTCTAACCCTTAGATGAATCTCCACAAATAAGCTCAATGATGGCTCTTGAATGAAGCCCTCTCTATAGCAATGATTCAAGTGGTCTTTCACAGCTTCAAAATTGCAACACTGAAGAATTGTCGTTCTCCAATGGTGAAAAATGCTGAAACCCTTGTCTCAGGCACAAACTTCAAAGAAGCCAGAAGAAAATGATGTCAAATGCTCAATACGTGAATACCTTCTAATTCCTCTTTGCTCCTTATATTCTCCTCAAAAAGGCATGACTTCCCAAAAGATCATTTAAATACATTTAAAATGTATTTAAGGTACTTTATATTCTTTTAAAATATTCCTCTCACTTGAGCGTACCTTTTTGATTTAATATTAAATCTCACTTTATTAATTTAAGTGGCTCACTTTTATAAAGTTAAAATATAACTTTATAATATCCCTTTTTATAATTAAAAATAACTTAGCCACTTAAATATTAATATCTCCCTCAAAACTCACTATTTTGATGTGCTGTCTAAAGTTGGGGTCAACACTGTATAACCCCCATGTGTCCAGGTGCTCTGACTAAAAATAACATCACAACCAGATTGACTTACTATAAATAGTAAGTCCCTCAAACTAAGCCAAACACTGATCTACAAAGGCCTAGAACTGAATCCAATACTAAACTGAGGAAATGGAGTGACAACAACCTCCATCAACTGCCACTGAGACCCTCTATCCAAACATATTAGCCTACGAGGATCCAAGTAATAGGCTAACCCATTTGCAACTGATGTTGACTAGAGTGGGGACATTACAAAATATTCCATGGAAAAAAGAGACACCTTGTTGATTTTCATTGTGAACACACTCTTAGTAGCATACTTTTGCAAGTTTCTATGGTGATCAATATTCTAAAGGAAATGTTTTTTATTTTACTTGAGGAATGACTCACTACTATATAAAAAAGGAGGTGAAAGAGCTCACTTTTATCCTCAGGAAAAGATAAAATTAAATGAGGAAGAGCTGGATAAATCAAAACAGTACATGATGAAGCACAATATTCCTAGAGATAAAAAGAGGAAGAAAAAATAATCTACTATGAATAACATATATAATCTAGTAGTCAAAGATCTAGACCTTGAGGATGAGGTTGATCCACCTATTGGTACTTTTGGGCGTGATCAATACGAGCAAAATAGTAATCGAAGATGTTGTTGGGAATAATGATGGATTTGTCTTGGCCTTGTTAAGTATTTTTGGGTATAATGCTTTGTATTTACTATTGATTTTGTCATGTATTTTGAGCTACTATTTTATAGTGGTATGTACTAGGATTTTATGTGGATTGTAGTCTTTAGGTTGATGGAGTAGTTTCTCCTTATATTGTAACATCTTTTTTTTTGTAATGATTTCTAATAAAAAAACCCACATAAGAGCATGAATAAAATCTCAAATTCAACTTGTCTAATGGGATTACATTGTTAATGAGTGGAGGTCTTGTTGGCACCCTAAAATTTTGTGTTCCATTTCATGCCTTAGCCATTTTTACCCAAGCTTATAACTGATATGAGATGTCATAATGGGTCACCATGATTCTTTTGCATTTGGTTGTGTATTTCCTCTCATGATCATTAATCCAAAATTGCAAAAAAATTACCTAAGTCCAAAATATTTTTTGCAAATTCCCAAACAAACCTTTTCAATAGGTTCTCTAGTTTGTGAACCTATTTATCCACCAAAATGCACTTAATATATTTTGTGTGAAGTTGTCTTGTTCTCTCTTTTCCTTTTCGATAACATTCTAGATTTGTGAACTTTTCATTTTGGTGAAATTTATTTCCTTCAAATTATTATCGACAAAGTTTGTAAAAAGCTAATTTATATTGAAGGAAATAGATGTGTCCGCCAAAAGGAAGTTTCTTAGAAATCAAAGTTGGCTGAAAGGTGAGTTGATCAATAGAAATATTTGATTTAGATTTTGCAAAGTGGCTTAAGTGTCTCCTTGTGCCAAATCTTGATGTCCATTTGAACCTCCACATTGGCTTTACTTTCATCCGGTTCAAATATATTTTTTTGCATGGAGTAGATGGAGACAAGAATCCCACATGGTGTACTTGGGCATGGTTTATCCGCTTAGTGTTGATAGAGGTGGAAATGTCACAACCACCTTTTGCCTTCATTTTCCATGCAATCATCACATAAGTTTTGACGGATCAACTAAGTGCTAAGGAAAATTTCACATGAATTAGGTCTTGTGGGTCGGTTATCAACTGCCACGTGTCATCCAAACAACACACTTGTAGCCACATTAGAAATATGAAATTCAACTAAGTATGAAGTTGCGAAATCTTGTGCATCTTGAAGAGAGATTTAATGGTTACCTGTAGGTTAGATTTGATCCAAGTTTTGATGAAAAATGAACGTTATGTAACCATATGGAAAATCCTAGTCCATCTGAACCTTTACCGGTTAGATGCGTCCATCCACACTTTTTTTCAGGTTTTTGCATTTGATTTGAACTTTCTTTGTGTACTTACTAGGCTAATGACTTTTCCACAGGTGCACTTCCGTGTCCATCTTCCATACGAGCTTTCAAAGTCTTCAAATTGGCAAGTCAAGTTTTACGGGCTAATAAGGCCCAACTTCCTGTAACCATACAATGTCGACGTCATGATGATGTCATCTCATTTGAAGGTCTCCAATTCTTCTTGTGACATCACTGTTTATGTCATTGACAGGGTTTCTCATATGAACACAATTTTTATTAAGTGATAAATTTCAGTTGTATTTACAAGTCGAATCCACATGACAGGTAGATGAGGGGTAATTTCCTATAGTACACTTGAAAGCCAATTTTCTATGTGAGGAGGATATGCGTCAATCTTTTGCAAAGGTGGAAGGCATTGCAAGGTTTGTATTTGCACTGGACAAGTGTCTGCTATAAATTTGACCCAATGGGGTTGAGATTACCGCGAGCCCATTTGCGGTTGAAAATTCTGTAAGGTAGTGATGAGATTTATTTCCCATGTCTACTTTCTCATGCCACAACCACGAGGTGGTCATTTTTCCATAGGTGGATAGGGTTCGAAATCTCACAGGAATCAAATGTTGCTGAAAACTAGTTTCAACTACCCTCATCAAGGCTCACCTACTTTTGCAACTCTCTAAGCTCGATCTAGGAATTTTCCGTGAGGACATTTAAGTCATTTTGGTGTGGATCTGATGGAGTATGTGGCACCCATGTTTCATTTAATGTTTGTAGATCCTTTTCCAAGCAAAATGCACTTTCAGCTTACCATTTTCAACAGATTTCAAGGATGTTTTTGTTGATTCTTTGCACTCAACCATGATGATCATTCAATGCACGTGTAGGGTGCTAGTCAGGGAATATTTTCTCACGCCCCGTGTTACTCATATTGGATTTACAAAGGACAAATATCTTCTAAGTATTGGACAAGGTTGCAACTAGGGATTTTCCAGTTGGGAAACTATTTGACATCCCTTTACAACTTCGCCATGGGTTTTATTTTCTTTAGCTTCATTTTCAGGTTACAAAAAAAAGAAGAGAGGAAGAGAGTTTTAGAGCCATCAATTGAAGAAAGACATTTGTAGGAAGTTCTAGGGTTTCAATTTCTAGTTTTGAGTACAATTATTTTAATATTGTAATGATTTGGGTTCTTTTTCAAGCCTGTGATGGCATTTGTAAGCTTTGAACATTATTTGATTAATGGAAAAATCAACCTTTGTTAAGTGCCTCCTATGTATGTTTAGTTGTATTTCTAATGTATGTTGTTTAGTTTTTCAACCAAATGACTATAAAAGTCTTGCAAAGCTCTTGTAAGGTATCTTTTCAACATAATAAGGAAATGTATGGGTATGCCTAAGGATTATTAAGTAGACTTTCTTAATATTCTGCAACCATTTATTGTTTTTTTGAATGTGCATGTAGAGCCCAACTTACTTGTGTATTTTGAACAACATAGTCTTTTGTAATACCTTGATTAGGATATCACCTAGGTTTTTGTTATCACACGTTTGATTGAATTCAGAGACTTTGTTTCCCAATGGATGAAATTATTGATCTGTAATTGGTTTTCTTCCCATAATCCTCAACACACCCCAAAACACATCAATTCAAACACCTTTTAGTTTTATGTTTTTGTGTGTTTTGTTGCCACATCCGAATGTTTATAATATATAAGGGGTTATCATACATTACATTTTTGGACACTTTTATGGTAGATTATTTATTGAATAGATGCTCCATCTCATATCTCCAAACAAGCACATAGTTATATAGTGACACTAGTATTGGGATACATTGTGCAATGGATATTGTTTGTTGTGAGGTAATTACTTAGTCTATCAACCATCCATCCAACATCTCATGGAAAACACCCCTTGTTCTTGCAAAACAAGAAGTGAAGGAGGTCTTACCAACGCCAAGCATTGGTCCTTAGTTTCCCAACTTGAAGACATGTTTGTAGTGATCTTCCTAGGTTTGACCATCCTAGCACTTGGAAGATTATCATACCTTAGGAATTTTGGGCTCATAGTTCAGCTCACCAATAGGCCCCAAGCAAGTATATATATAAATTTACAACACCCAAATCAACCCTCCAAGATAAATTTAATGAATTAATCACAAAGGTCAAATTTTTATTCCAACACAAATCCTCACCTACTAGTAAAACACACAAGAGTATACATCCACAAAAGAGCTATTGTGTCCATTATTTTTTATCTACACTCAAAACTAAGCCACATCCCACACAATCAATTTATATTTTTTAATGAACTAAAATCTTATTTATTTATCACACCCATATGAACAAAAGCCTACTTATGGAGGGTTGCTACGAAAAACTAGTCTTATCATGTGTTGCATAATTTTTACAAGGGTTTCATTATTATTTTTAAATAGAAATAAATTATAATCTAGTTTTGTCATTCAACCTATCAAATTATATTATTATGATTATTTTTTAATTCATGTATGCTATTGTAGTTATTTCCAATCAAACACAAGACATCTCTCACAACTCTTATCACTAGCACCTAAAATAAATTGAAAAAGATAGTCACCACATAGAAAACACACTAACATCTATTAATAAAGTATTGCAACTTTTAATGAAATGGGTATTTTCTCAAGATGGAGACATATTGTTTGGTCTATTCTAAAAGGTATTAGAGATAATTGTGAATCCAATATCCACATGTGTTTGTGTGTTGTCATAAATTTAAAGAATTAAACATGTATTAGTAATTTCCTCGATTATAAGAGTTTGTTGTGCTTGTATGTAATTATATAATGTAATCTTCTTCAATGAATAATATACAATTCAATTTGTATGTATTTCTTGTTTGTACAACTAATATTTTTCATGGTTTTTTTTAAGCAAAAGGCATAAGGCCTATAATTATATTAATATAATATGTATTTTTACAAGAGATTCATATATCAAAATTCTGTATTTATCACACTATCTAAACCTATTGCCGAAGCTCTACAAAACCTAAGCAGCATATCAACATAGGAACCTACTGCTAAATTTATATAACCAACCAAAAAACATGTCACCCTTGTATGCACAACAAAGATTCTTAAGAGGGTTTATAAAAAGGAACACAAAGTTAGATTGGGCATGGATCCATCATGGGATGCTTAGAAAAATGTGAGCATCTTAAGAGTTGATCATTGTAAGATATAAGTAGTGAAGGATAGGTAATGTTTATTGTAGAAATTAGTGTAACTATGGTTGACTAGTTGATGAACTAAGTGTGTCAAGATTATTAGGAGTAGAGGATTTTTGTACAAAAAGTCTATTTGTTGTTCCTGAGTGAAATGACATCAAATCACTCTTTTGCAACTTAAAAATCCCCTATTTGAAGCTTGCCACTTATGGTGGTGTTGTACCCCAAAATTGAATTTTTTGTTACACTTAGACATTTTGAAGAAATGAGTAAAAGTCTTGTTAAATTAGTCAAAAAGGTCAAAATTTGGGTGTGCATGTCTTGCATGAGGGGTTAAAACGCAAAATTTTCAAAATCTGACAATCTGGGTTTGCTCAGAGCAACTTAATCTACAAAACCCATATCTTAGTTTTTCATCCCTATTTTTTTAGGAAAATTGTTATTTTTAGAAATTTTCTAAAAATTAGTAACGTTTTCTGGGTTTTTTGGGTTTCTTTGGAAACAGATACTAGCAAAACTTTCTAAAAATAGAAATTTGGTCCGTTAGGGTTCAAACTGATTTTGATTGGCTCAAAATACGTATATATCAGGCTGGTGTAGTCAGAATCTCAAAATAATCAGTTTTGCCCTAGTGGGTCTATTCTGCTTTTTCAGAAGCATAATAGGAGCTCCAAGGTCATCAATGGAGGTCAGCCGACTGTCAAGCGTCAGATTCAACATTCAAAGCATTCAACAGAAGGCGAGATGATGAGCAAGCACAAAGAACGAAGAAGAAGATAAAAAATGATGAAAATTTTCTAACACTGGAAGACTTGGGTGCCCCAGGTGAAGATAGGCGCCCATCTTTTTGGGGCACTAAATGATGAAATTAGGGTTTACATTTCCAACCAAAGATGCTCAGTTCTCTGTCAGCTCCGCAACGAATCCAACAGTGAAGTCAACAGATCATCCAGTCGCCCGAGATTCGAGGCCGAACAGAGAAGTTTCTCACAGAAGTCAGAATGGAGAAAATGAGAAATATCAAAAATTGACTAAGTGTGGGAATTTTGGGCACCCCAAGTGAAGAAGGGTGCCCAACTTGTTGAGGCACCTGATCCAGCTGTTAGGGTTTGGTAAAGTGCTCAATCTCTTCAGTATTCGCTCAACTCCGCCACGCCTGCCTCCGTCAGATCATTCAAATGGCCATCTTCTGACAAATTCAGATCAAAGCCAAGGATACAGAATGAGGGTTTCAAACTTGAAGGTGAAAGTTCATAAAAATAAACTAAGTCTGGAAGGTTTGGGGTGCCCTAGGAGAGAAAAGGCGCCCAAGTTTTCAGGGGCTTAAACATATTAATTCACAAAAGTGTCTCTAATGTGATCTCTTCACAGTCGATTAGGCTTTCCAACGAGATATCCAACACATCGATTAGAGTTTGTAGTCACCAGATACGAGGAGCTGAAAGTAGGGTGAAACGAGAGCTAAGAACCAAGATTCAGAAGCAAATAGGAAAAATGAAAAATAATCTAAGTCTGGTGAACATGGGCGCCCCCAGCCAAGAAGGGCGCCCAAGCTTTTGAGGGTTTAGAATTCATTGTTTGATAAAGTTCCTTCCAGAAGACCCCTCCTAATCTCTCGTCAGCTTCGCGATGAGCATAACGGGCAATCAATCTGACGCCCGGAGCACTAGATTCAACGAGATCATCTGTAGAAGAGGAGTCAATGAAGAAATTGAAGATCATGAAAACGGCCAACTCTAGACAAAAGCCCTTGGAGAAGAAAGGCTCCCATGAATTCAGAGGTCGAAAAAGAAGATTTTAGCCAGAGACGCCTCCAAAACATTCTTCTTAGAATTAGTCAAGCTCCGCGATGAATCCTTCAGCTCGCCCATCAGATTAATTTGCAATCCGAAAATCGAGGGCGAAGTAGGAGGTCAAAATGAAGAAAAGTTGAAAATATCAAAATTTTTACTAACATTGCTTAAAGTGGGCGCCCCTGGTGAAGAAGGGCACCCATCTTCTCATGCCTTAGAAATTTTTTCAAGATTTTCAAAAAGTTTCAAAATTGCAAGTGAAGGAAGATGGTGCCCAAATTCAATGAGCAGTTGATTTAGGGTTTTGAAAATAAAAGCAAAAGAAAGCAAAGCAAAAACAAAACCCTAAATCTATTTAACACCTCTCTTCAATGTAATTTTTATTATTTTTGCAGGTAGCATTCAAAGGAGAAAGTTGGAGCAGCAGGTTTGAAGAATTTTCTCAAGATTCAAGAGCTTAGTTTGCTGGTTTTTCATCAAAAATTTCAGACCAGCAACTTAAACCCTTACTTTTTCAAGCTTTGTCATCCAGAAGATCAAGTTTTTTTCAAAGAGAAGGCCAAGGTTTTCAAAATTTCAGCCATCTGGGTCTTTTCACTTCGTTCTTCTAAAGAAATTTTCAAGAACTTCATCAAGTTGCAATAGCTGCTTTTTATTTGCATGTCAGTGAAATCCTCAGTGCATTTAGTTTTCAATCATCTGGGTCCTCTCAAATCAGTCTTCTGAAGAAAACCCATATCACAGCTTTTTTCAAGAAAGTTTCAAATCCTAGGGTTGGCTGCTTTTTCGATCAGCCATCAGTATTTTGCAAATCTAGTCAACTAGGTCCATTTCTAATCATATTCTGAGCAAAACCTAGGTGCCAGCTTTTTCGGTGAAAAATTGAAGAAATTAGGGTTTGCTGCTTTTTTAGGAAAAATTCAAAATTTTCAAAAACGGACGATCTGGGTTGTCTTGCAACGAAATTCTGAGCAAAACCCATATCTCAGAAAAAAATTCAAAAAATTTATCTGTTGGAGCAAGAAAATCAGCATTCTAAAAATAGAAGTTGCTCAAAACTTGTCTGAACATAGGCGAGTTTACAGTCATTCTTCAAGTTTTCCGAAATGGAGTACACTCCCAATGTTTTCAAGACTGAATCAACCCTCTATCATGATTACATCAAAACAGCTGAGACAAACTTACATCACATCAAGCTGGTGTTTGATCTACGTGTTGTGGGGAGCGCAGGCAACACCTCAATCAGGAACCTGGGACATTCTGGACTCCTCGTAGCAGCGTCTATTCCTATATCAATTCAGAGTCTTGAGTTCGTAATTGCTTGCATCAAGCATTACAACCCGGCTACAAGGGAGATCCAGCCAGTAGATGGCAGATTGATTTGCAGTCTAAAGCCTGATATGATCGAGAAGTGTTTTGCCATTCCCTCGTGGCCTGAAAGCGTTACTCTCTCAAAGGGTGAATGTGAAAGGATATGGGATATGCACAAAGATAAATATAGCAAGAAGATTGCACAGAGGTGGATGAAAGAGAAACATAAGACTTTGCCAAAGAACGTCGAGCTTGAGGAAGTGCAGGATCAATTTCAAAGTGTTGTTCGCAGTTGCAATCCAGTTGGTGGAAGGATAGGTCATATCTCGATGATGTCAGCAAAGTTTGATAAAGCGGCCAATGAGGTCAAATATTTCCTGAGATCTGTTGCAGATGCTGAATATATTCTAGAAAAGCGGTGTTTTGCTATTGAGGGCATAGATGCACCAAACTGGGACATAGTTTCTAATTTTCTAGTGGATGTGATTGAGCTTTAAAGCAGCTTTCTTCTAGAAGCTTTCTTTCTCGCTTTCTTTCTATTCTTGGAATAATTCTTATCCATTCTTTGAGAAGAGAAAGAAGATAAAATGTAATAGTTGGCGTTTCCCGCTTTTTCTGCTTTCTTAGGTGTTAGATGTTATTTTCTTTCTAGATTTAGTAATAAAGCTTGCTTGCTGAGCAAGCCCTAGATTGTGAAAGCAAGGAGATTTTAGGGTTCCCTACTCCTCTGCTTGTCTATAAATAAGAGCCTTTGCTCATTAGTTTTTTTAACCGTGCTAGTGATAACAAAACGCTGAGCCTATTGTGCCTTCTATTTGTTATTCGAGTGTTGTTCAAGTGTGTAGTGATAACAAAACATTGAGCCTATTGTGCCTTCTATTTTTTATTCGAGTGTTGTTCAAGTGTGTTGTGATAGCAAATTGTTGAGCCTTTTTAGCCAACAAGGAGTTAGTGTGATTGTTGTTTTCTATTGTGTAAGAGCAAGATTGCAAGCCTCTTTAGCTGCAATTTCTTGTTCCAGGCATGTTAGAAGTGAGCTTTGTTCCAGAAGTTTGAGTAATAAAATCATGAGCCTCCTTTGCCTTGGTCCAAAATCTCATATTTCCGTTATTTATGTTCTACTTTTATGATCTTGATTTCAACTTGCATTGAAGTGTGTAGATGTTTGTTGAGAGAGAGTTTATTGAAGTATTTTGTCAGAAATCAATCTCGTTCATTTCTAGTTTCTCTTGCTCTGCTTGTTACTTGAGAAGTTAGAAACGTCTTTAGTTTAAGTTAGTCGTAGTTGAAGGTCTTAAATCATAAAATCTCAACTGCGGCATTTGTGTTTAATAAACCTTGTGCTCTAAGCTGATAAAAAAGATAGGCAACTTAGTTCTTAGTTTACTTTCTTTCAACACCATCAGCGAGAGGGAGCTTCCCCTCCTAATTTGAAGAGCAATTTATCTGTGCATAGCTGTCTGTTTCAAATACGCATTCCAAAGGTGCGAATTTAAACGCCAATAGGTGGAATGGTTGCAATAGAGGGACAATTTGCTTGAAAAATAATAATTTGAAAGCATCATGATTGGTGCACTATTGTTGTTGCTACTATCAATTATCGTTGCTAATTTGGCTAGTTGGACTTCCAAAGTATGAAGAAGAAGACAACTAAACCATCCTAATAAATATTATGTGTTGGAATCATCAAATCATATCTAAAAAAGATTATAAGAGGAAATACAAGTTTCTTCACATGCCTCCATTTATGATGTTGGAGGAGGAAAGTTGCTTGAGGTTTCAAAGGAGCAGTGGTGTGCTTATTTGATAGTTTACTGGATGTTTGTCTGTAGCATGGGTGTTGGAAATAACTACACATCCAATATTAACACATGTTTGTGTACTATCATGAATTTGAAGAATTGAACACATGTTAGTAATAGTACAAACAATAGGAGTCTTAGAGGTGTCCAAGTTAGATAGTTAAGTGTTAAAAAATCACAATTTGTTGTCATGTTTAGTAGCTTGATTATAGGAATTTGTTGTGTTTCTATGTAATTATATAATGTAATAATTTCTTTAATGAATAATATACAATTTAGTTTCTATGCATTTTTTTTCTTTTTACTACTATTCTTTTTTCATAATTTTATCAAAAAGCCCCATGATTGTTTCAACGATTTTATGACATCTTTTACTTTATCCTCATAAACATTTACATACATTTTATGTATTATTTAAACAATAATTATAACAATCATTTGTAATAATCCCTCTCTTTTATAAGAAAGTAGGGGATAGAGGTCCAAAGTAGGGCACCCTAACTTTGGAGGTCCACATGGAGTGCCACGTGGACCAAAAAATTCTAGATTTTCCCACCATGTCACCTTGCCACTTGTGCATCCGCCAGTTTTATATTTTTTTTAAATTTTGAGCACCCCCGCTACCTATCACGCATCGATTTGTCCGAGGTGTTCAAAATGGGCACATTTTTCCCTCCACCCAAAAGTGGAGCCCATCCACCTCTGTTGTCAAAGCACAAATCTACGTGAATTGGATTAGACAGACATGTAGCTTCTGACAGCTTCGCCACTCCAAACGGCTGGTTTAGAGCATTAATTGCTTGCCGCCCCCTTTGTTACCTCCACTGACCAACTTGCCTTACATGTCCCTTCACATTTACTCGGACTGACAAACACGTAAATTAGAGATCAAGGTTCATTCAGTGCTCCAAATTCTCGCATATCCCGACCACTCTCATTCCTTTTGTTTGCATTTATTCTAGAGTGTTCGTTTGGTTACACACCCATACTGGTTCAACTCTTGACGATTCATTGTTTGGCTCTCCACACTTCTTTATTCAGCTCTGCACTCTCGAGAGCTCCCTTTCTCTTTCAGGTGAGGTTTTTAACCTCACTCAGCTTGTACCAGTGTCTTTCAATTCAACGGTATTCTGCCATGCACTTATATCATTCTGTTATTTTTTGCACAAACTTTCATTGTGAAATTTTTTCTTTGAAAAAGATTAATACTAGGAAATGTGGGGAGGGTTTCACTAGTTTTCATTTCGTCTATACTCGTCCATGCACTCATAATATTGTGTTCTTCATTACACGACATTTAATCTGCATTGTGCTTTTCATATTTGCTTCCTAATAGGAAATATGAAAAGGGTTCCATTGTTTCAACTTCTTTCTATGATAAGAGTTTAAATGGTTTTTCATTATTCTTAGATTCTTTCAATGAAATATGGAAAGGGTTGGACTAGTTTTCTGCCATGCACTTGTATTCATGTGTCTGTTATTGCACAAACTTTAACCTACAATTTGCTTTTAATATTTGTTTGTTATTCTGAAATATTAAAATAGTTTCACTGGTTTTAATAACGAAGATATTTAAGGGGAGTGTGGGTTATACTAATTTTACATTTTGGCTGCATGTTTTAGTGCTATGGGCTATTAACAAGCAATATGGCTTGTATGTTTGTGGTATCAGATGTGCTTTGAATATTCTATGACATGTAAGACTATGAATAACTATTTGTGTTTGGGACAAATATAAACCTATTATAATACAATTTTTGATGATACAATGATTCAACTACTCTTGTTGAATTTATGGATAAAAACTGTTTTACAATTGGATATTAAGGCACTCCTATACACTCTATGTTTGGAGTTTCACATGGAGTGCTTGGTGGACCAAAATCCTTAAACATAATTGCCCGCCACGTGACCTTGCCACTTGTGCATTTGCCAATTTTGTTTTTTTAAAATTTCCACCACACCGTCATTACCCACATTCATAGCTCCCTCTACCAACCAAGATGGTTGGCTAGGGGTTGAGGGAAGCCTTGGGCCGTCATTAAGTTCCTCAGGTTGGCTATCCACCATGTCATTAGATTGTTGATTTACTATTTCATTCATTGTCAATTACCATTGTCGTGATGTTGTTGTTCGCCTGCTTGGTGGAGCACTAATTACCACAACTAGCTTCACTTGTACATTTTGTTCTTCTTAAGGGGGGAATGCAACCCCTCTTTTACCTACATGCCACCTTGTTGTGGCTCTCTTCTTCATTGGCGTGGACCTCATATCAACTTTATATTGCACCTACACACATTAGGAAATATCTTTCAAACAATGATAACAACCATTAATGAACACCCTTAAAGATAGAGTGATGCATGAACATATTATTTTTCTCTATTGTTTGTGTTGATAGTTTGTAATGGTAAATTTGGTAACAGTTGAATTTTATGTGATCATACCACTTTGTTTGAATTGCAAAGTTTAGAACATTTTGGATTGAAATGAAAGGAGTTGGTCTTATGTCCTTCAATGAATTGGAATTAACAATGTAAAGAACTGAAATTCATTGACATTCATCAACAACAACTAAGTTGAAACCCCTAATATTGAGTTACAAGTTTGTGTGAGAAACATTTACACAACATAGAACATATTGGCATTCCCAAACATATAGAATTTATATATGAAAACATTGAAATTGAACTAAAAGTAGTTGATGTTATGCGTTTAGAGCATACTGGGTGAAACAATCACATTGTTTTTAAGTAGATATGCATTGGCATTCATAAATAGTATAAGTTGAAACCCCATATAATGAGTTAGAAAGAATAAGGTGTAACAATCACATTGTCATGAACAAAAATGACTTGGTCTTGTGCACATAAAGTAGATCAGGTGTAACAATCACATTGTAAGGAACATAAATGCATTGACATCCATAAACAATATAAGTTGAAACCCTAGATAATGAGTTAGAAAGAATAGGGTGAAACAATCACATTGTAATGAACAAAAATGACTTGGTCTTGTGCACTTAGAGCAGATAGGGTGTAACAATCACATTGTAAGGAACAAAAATGCATTGACATCCATAAACAGTATAAGTTGAAACCTCATATATTGAGTTAGAAATAATAGGGTTAAACAATCACATTGTAATGGACAAAAATGGCATGGTCTTGTGCACTTAGAGCAAATAGGGTGTAACAATCACATTGTAAGGAATAGAAATGCATTGACATCCATAAACAGATTAAGTTGAAACCCCAGATATTGAGTCACAGGGTAGTGGGTGAGAAACATTTACAGTGCATAGAATTGATCTATATACCCAGGCATATAAAACATAAAAAATACCCAGAAATTGAACTGAAATGACTTGACATTCATAAATAGTGTAAGTTGAAACCCTAGATATTGCTAGTTACAAGCTTGTGGGTGACAAACATTTACAGTGCATAGAACTGATCTATATTGGCAGGCATATCAAACATAAGAAAACCCCAAAAATTGAACTTGAATGACTTGGGATTCATAAATAGTGTAAGTTGAAACCCAAAATATTGAGTTACAGGTTTGTGGGTCACAAACATTTACAGTGCATAGAACTGATCTATATTGGTAGGCATATAGAACGTAAAAAAACCCAAAATTTGAACTGAATTGACTTGACATTCACAAATATTGTAAGTTGAAACCCCAGATATTGAGTTGCAAGTTATTGTGACAAAAAATTACATCACATACAACATATTGCCGTTTCGACATAAAGAATATAAATGAAAAACCCAAGGTAAATAGTTTCAAGGTGGAACCCCAGATATTCGCAGTATTGTGAAAAACATTTGCATAGCATTGAACAAATTGGCATTCATAGGCATAAACAATTAGTAGACCTGTATCTTGATAGCATGTTGTTGTTGTTGCTTCTCTTTCTTTGTCCACCTCCAAGAAAATGTAGAACTGAATATGAAAGTGAGACGTGGTAAATGAAAATTGGAAAAGATTGAGTAATGCATTTTTGAATTTGTAAATCTCTTTATATGTTCAATGCTGGTTTGGTATGGAGTCTTTAATTTCTGTCCTCCTTTTTCAAATTTGAAAATTTGTTTTGGTGCCTTCAATTGCATAGTTTGTATGTATTTATGGCATGCAGTGTTTGTTTGCTGCTTAGGTGATTTTGGTGGCTTTAACACCATTGTTTTGGTGGTTGTAGGTGGCAAAAGAGGAGAATGCGTAGCCGTGTGCAGGGATTTGACCGATGAGACACATCTGAATGATTGATTTTCCTTTGAGTGATGTGTTGTTGACAAAGTGGAATAGGGGGTGGGTTCGATTGGATTCGGTGATGGGACTGTCTTGGCTCTTAGTTGTTCTCGTGGACGTGGATTTATTAAAATATTGGCGGTGATGTAATGCAAGTGGTGATATTATAGGGGAGTATGGGTTATACTAATTTTATATTTTGGCTGCATGTTTTAAAGCTACAAGGCATTAACAAGCAATATGGCTTATATGTTTGTAGTGTCAGATGTGCTTTGAATATTCTCTGACATGTAAGACTGCGAATAACCATTTGTGTTTGGGACAAATTCCAATCTATTATAATACAATTTTGGCGGTTCAATGATTCGACTACTTTTGTTGACTTTATGGATGAAAATTGTTTTACCATTAGATATTAAGACACTCTAATGTGGGGCCCACGTGGAACTACTTCCGTCCCACTATAAGCCCCTGTGCGAGTTTCAACTCTTCTCCCCTAAAACAATCTTAAAAAAATATTGTTAAATACACTCCAAAACAAAACTAGATACCACGTCTCCACAAATGCTTTTAGAAATCCTAACTAAACCTTTACATGCCTTGTGCTACAACCTACACTTTGTGTAACATTACACCAACTTAAAGAAACAAGGAAGGCTAGGCCTAATGGTTAGTTCTTAATGTGCACGATAAAACACACTTCGTTCATTAACCATGACCGGAATAATTGATGTTAATGGTTAAGCTAAGCATGCACATTTATATCGATGTGCACTATAAAACCTGTGGGGTCATTCCACTATGTCATATATAACACGTAGCCTTCCACCAACCTGCAAGATTTTGCCACTGAAAATGCTTAACTCCCAAGCTTAAAAAAAACACAGAAGTAATTCTAATATTTTTTTCATTAATAAACAATAAGACGCTCAAAATGCCTTTGGAATATTAGAAGCTCTATTTCAATACCTCTACTGCCCAGCCGAAAAGACTTGCTCCTCCATATAGTCTACTTAGTTTTACTATCCACTACAAATACATTCCCGTTAGCAGGGCGGGGTTCACATGTTCTAGAATAACGTAAAATCTCCTGCCAAAAGTTTGGGGCAGCCATATTTTCACTATAAATAATTTCAGCGGGAATCATTTTCCCTTATGGGAGCGCAAAAGGTTGTCCAAATTTAAGAGCAATTGCAGAATAATTCTGAGATAATCTCTGCACAAGCACGCGCAAGGTTTTATACATGTGTTTAAGTAGGAATTCAAATTTTTGTACGAAAGAAGTAGGTAGCGGCACAGGCATTCTTCGGAATTTGTTTTTAAAGGCATTGTTTGAATTTGAAGGAGGATAAAGATGCGGACGATGTTATCATGGTTCAACTGCTTTCTCATACATTCTTTGACGGCCTCACTGATCTTCTATTTCGTCTCCGATTTCTCTCACAATTCTTTCTCACCGTCACCTTCGCTGCAGGTTCAGGCTCAGGTGCTTTCAATTTTCTTTAACTCATCGGCAAAATATTTTGCTATTACATTTTAAAGTTATTCCTATTTTCTGTGCAAGTCTTATTCGGGCTGTTTCAGCCAATTCTTTCGCCAATTAGCTAGTTTTTCATAGAATCGTTGAAATCTACATAAAATTGTTTGATTAGTCTAAGCAGTTTTTTGTTTTTGGGAAATGTTATAAAATTAATTAATTTGCAAAAATTTGCCTACATTACTTATTTTTTAGTTTTTGCATTTCGCTTGTACAAATTTTGCATTGCTTAAAATTTTCTAAATTGTTAAAGGTTAAGTGCTGTCACTTTCTTTAGACACATTTGGAAAGTATTCTGCTATTGAATTTTCAAAATCGAGGTTTATAGGTCAAAATTTATTTATTAAATTTTTCAAAATATACACGTACTGGTGGTAGTGAATTTATGTTAAAATCCTAAAATTTGCCTGCATTGCATACAATTCTTACTTTTTTAATCTGGAAGATTCTCCTAAAATTGAGTGCATTTTGCAAATTTATTTCTTCCTTCGAGTTTTTCTTAAAATTTTCTTTGATGTAATTAATAAGAGCACAAATTGTTAGAGGGGCTTTGAAGCGTTATTGGCAGCAGGAATCGAACTCTAGACTGAGCTTGTTAGCTTTCTATTTGTACAAATGGAAGCTTAGACAACTTGGCCATGTCTAAGAGCTTTTTAAGCTCCTTAGGCTATATGGGATGCTCCGATAAATATCACTCGAAATATTACCAAATTATTTTAATATTAATGCAAGATTTGCTAAATCGTGCGTGTGAAGCAAATCTTTGGCCAAAGCATACTGTGTTTTATGGTTTAGTGGCCAGGTAAAAACTCAAAGCCCGACTATTGAGCTGCCTACATAGGTATTTATCTTCATATGCTAGCACCTGCACCGTTAAGAAGTGTAGGTGCTTTCCCTATAGGGAATAGGATCGTCGCCAATTAAAATTGTTTTGTTGAATTGAGAAGAATGGTTTTTTCTACAAACTGAAACAATTTTGACAACTGATTAATATTTTGGAGTGTGAGGCAAAATTATACAATCATCTGAATTTGTCTCCTTGAACAGATTTGCACACACCACTTTTTGTTAACTATAAAAAGTTAAAACAAATATAACAAAAAAAGGTTTTTGAACAAAAATAAGAATGGTTACCAAAGGGCCGAGACCTTCAATATTTAAATGTGACATCATAGAGATGTTTTTCATAGGTAAGGTAAACCCGCAAGTACAAAAAAGCCCACTTCAATATTTTAAGGGATTCTGTATCATACTTATCCCTACTACTATTGAAACACAACAAAAGCCCTAAAAACCTATTGGGTTAAGACACCCATAAAAGAATATGCCTGGGGCCTCTGATGCAGTTATCACTCTTGCAATGTGTGTGCAATAGGAGGATGTCTTTAATGAAATATGCAAATGTCATGTCCCCATTTTTGGCGAGCATCAAAAATCGTAAGATTGGCCTATCAGGAGACCCTCGTAGGCTGACAGAGTGGTTAGAGGGTCGTTTGGGAGCTTGGCTCAGCTTCAGATTGGCAGTGTTGATCAATTGGCCTTCGTTTGGGCTCGATCGGAGACTTCTTGCAGAGTTGCTATTTTTAGCAGTTCCTGGCAGGCAGTGTGGGACCCCTGCTATTTTTAGCAGTATGGCTTTGGTGGCATCCGGAATCACTTCAGAGTTCATCAGTATCAGACGGAACAGGAAACGGATAAGTAACAGGAGAAATATTAATATTTAATTATATTGATTAAATATTAATTAATTAATGATTATAATATAAAGTTATAATTTAAAATTATAACTTAAGTGATTTGTCTTGAGGGGTGCGCCCATCATCAGAAGGGGCCAAATGGACATTTAAATTAATATTAAAATATTTGACGGAGACTATTGAAAATAATAAAAGAATTAAAAAGTCAATATTTTAATAAAACCCTATCTTTAAGGAAATCGCACTTTTCAGCATAAGAGTGGATTTGCCTTGGGAATTGAGCATATGACATTTGATGAATTGAAAATTTGCCAGTCTTGCAAGAGAACGGAGACCTTAGGGTTTGAGTTCGATATTCGTTGGAGAACGAGCCATCTCCATCGAAGCAGTTCAGAGGATGTGAAATAACATCTGATTTATTGCCAGTTGAGAAATTTCTTCATCCAGGAGGAATTACAGAGCATCACAGTTGATACAAACATTGGAGGTTTATTTGTTCACAGAGCTTCAGCATCTATATTCATACAGAGAACATTCATTCATCAGGGCGTACCCTTTCAGAGGATTTAGTCATTGATTTGAGGAAGGCCGTACTTTTGTACTTGCTGTCATGACACAGCCGTACCACTTGTACTTGGCTGTACTATTGAAGAGAGCCATATCTTGTTCTCCAGAGTCAAATGCCTCAGCTTCTATCTTCTGAGTTTATCTCACAGGGCGCTCCATATCCAGAAGTCTAAATATTGGTCACAAGGGAGCCGTACCTTCTGCATTTATTATTGCTGCAGGCCGTACCAGTCTGACCAGGGCCGTACCATCCTCTTTGTGGTGTATTTTTCAAGACAGAGTAAAACGTCTTCTTTCTTGGACTTCTTTCTTCAGTCTCTGAAGCGCCTAGGAGTCTGGGTCAATTTGCCACCAGAGAACAGAGGGGGAAGAGGAGCTTTTGTTGCAGTCGTACCAGATTCACCAGTTTATTCATTACTGTTTCAAAATCAGGTTTTCAAATATTTATTGTCTTTCACTTTGCATGTTATCAAAACTTCATTGTAATCATTGCAAAAGAATAATATATGAACTGGCTTCAGTATTCGTGTTAGGGTTTGATGTTTACGGAGTTAAATACTTTTTATAGAATTTATTCTTCATTTATTGCCAAAATCGCCATATTGCATTTTATGCTTAAAACCCTAAAACGTCAGAAAACTCAAAAGACAGTCAAAAACCCTAAAATCTTCAAAAAATCATCAAAACAGACAGATACAGAGGAAACGAGGAAACTGGGGTTTCTACAGCAAAAATATTCAACTAAGTGATAAGTGGAAGGACATGATGGACCTTAGAGCCTAGGACCTAAACTCTAATTTGGTATTGAAGGTGTTGAACCTCCAAACTAGAGCCCAAAATGCCTTGAGGTTTTCCAATTAGGTAGATAGATAGGAGGGTTATGAACACAACATAGATGCCTATTATAACATCCTTGGTATATTGGGTAGAGAAAAAATGTTTGATGAGATGCTCTTTGTTTTGAAGGAAACGAGATGGAGGGATGCGAGGTTACTAAGAGCATGCTTAAAAGAATCATAAATGCATATGGAGTGGGTGGAAGAGTCCAAGAGACACAAGAAGCCTTCAATTTGTTGGAGGAGATTGCAAACAAACTCAACCTCATTTCCTACAACTCTCTCTTGATGGCTCTTATGAAAAAACAATTTTTTTGACAAGGTAGAAAATATGCTTATTAAAATGGCTCAAAAAAATTACTCCAAAATACTTTTGAAGAAGGAGTCTATTGTACTATTGAAGGGTGAAACTATTACATCTTAAATATCTCAAACCTATGGTATAGTGGTATAGGAATTCCATTATTAATTTACCTAAAATGTTCCACTTCTTTATTAATCTTAACTCTTATAAGTGGGCCAATTTAGGCATTTGTGGTCTTTTACCTATTTCTAAATTTCAATGCTTAAATGCTTACATAAATTAGAATTTTGTACGTTATCCTCAACCTAACAAATATGTAATTACACATTCTCTAGTCTCTATTTTGTTTATCCTCAACAAAACAAAGAATTAACTCATTTTGCGAGTAGTACATGAAGAGAGGAAAATTCAAGCAGTGAACATTTCAATAAAAATTCTGCAGTAACTTTATTGTTGCTTCAAATCAGGAGTAGATAGAGATATTTGTAATGCACCCTTCCCTAGGAACCGGGGTTTTTGGTTAGTCAAACAAATATACAAAGAACATAGAGGGTTTCCGATCTATGATCTGCTGATGATACTAGGTGCGCTGATTACTAAAATTAACCTTATAGTTTATAATTGACCAAACCATATTTATATGAGTATAACCAACAAATGTCAAACAAATAAATAAATACCATTCTGCACCAAGGTTAAATGTATATTATTGTCCAAACATTAATTGCATACAAGAGGAAATATAATAAGAAATTAAACTCAATTCACTGCTCATTTAGTTTATTGTAACAATGCTAATAGATGGTGAAGCTTACAACACCACAGACGTAGGTGATTAATATCAATGTATAAGGTTATTAGCTTGTAAGGAATGGTATCCTTTGGTAAATCATCCAGCAGGCCTAAGGCGTTGATGCAGGAGCATCGACACCCAAAGTGGACAAGGTAGATTTAAACATTATGCGATTGATATCCTTGACAATATGCGGCTAAGGTGGTGGCACAAAGAATTCAGTTGAAAAGTTGGTTACAAGTGGTTGAAAATTTAGTTTTGTAAACTGACTTCCAAGAAGACTACACCGATAGAATGGGAAGGAGGTAAGGACGTGGCAGGAATAGAGAGGGCTATGAACTTGTGAAGAAGGAATTATGTAAGGCAAAGTAAATGAAGCCTTAGCCCGAGCCTCTGGTGGAAGGACCAAGTTTGAATGGTCAACAAACTAATTAAAGGAAGTTTCAAGTAATGATAATGCAGGAAAGTGGTAGGGAATAGCGCGCTATAAGGCGAGCTAATAATTAAAATGCAGATTGAGTTGGAACTAGGGGCATAAGAACAAAAGAATCGATGGTGAGGAGGAGAAAAGAATTCGACAGTTAATGAAAGAGTGATGCAACAACATAGTAGTAAGGGTTGTGTTAGAATGGGTGTAAGAAAAGCCATCGAAGGCATGAAGTGCTGACTGAATCACATAGAGAAGACAACATTTGTTGAAGAATGGATTGAAATGCATTATAAGCAATTTGGAAATGAGGGAGCAGGGCATGGATAGGTGGAAAGAGGCCGCGTCAATTCTTCTGGAGGAGAGGCATTTAAATGGACAGCGGTTGATAGTAAAGGTTTGATTCACGAGTTAATTAAATGAAGTCAAATTGTCTTTCGTCTTTCATTAAATGGAAACTTGTATTTGAGTAGGAATTGCATAGTCATTGAATTGGATTTGTCAATCCAAGTTTGTAGTTGGTTGCTAAGTTGAGAGATGTTGTAAATTGTGAAATTTAAGAAAAGAAAAGATGTTTGTTGAAATATTCGATTAGAATGTTTCCTATTTGTCATTGTGAATTTGTGCAAGTGGAGATTGGGTCTATGGACAAGGGTAGTATTTCCCTCTGCGTTATTGTTGGTATCAAAGTGTATGAGTGGGTAAGTTGAGTCATCAGGAATGAAACCCTCAGGTGTAATTTCCCCAATTCAAGCTCTCAAGGACTCCCCTACACACTTGGGTACACAGAGGAGGCAACGACTATGAAGGAAACTAGCTCTAGGGTTCACCTCAATCTTGTTGTCCCTTGAATGCCTTTTTGAGTTTGCTATTCTAGGTGGTTCAGATCAATAAATTTATGTTGTAGGTTCCTAGTCAAATGATTCGCCCAGATCCACTTGATATCTCAACTTCCCCACTTGGTGTCAAGCTACAACAACCTGCTTGGTGTGATTTCCACTATGAATGAGGTTTGGGGTTTGAGAGCTGCTCATTGCCTTGGGTTGGTTAATTGTCAACTTTACCTGCAATTTGTGACTGAGTGCTGTGATGAGCATCAACAGGTTCCATAATATCCCACCACCATATTGCTACACCTAAAACCCTTTAATCTGCAGTGGTGCCTAACATGGAAATAAACCCTTAGAATTAATTTGCATTTCTAATTAAGGAAGTGGAAAAAAGAGTGGAAAATTGGTAAGTCCATATTAGGGTTGGCATCCTCCTAGTTGAGCAGTTAGGGGTTGTGTTCCAGTTTGCATAGCTCGAGAAAATCATCTCAAAAGCATACAAGATCTCCCGATCCTCACCCAACCTACAAGACACTTGTTTAAAAACTGTTTGAAATTTGAATATTGGTGCTAAGGACCCAAACTAGGTCAATTAGCAATAAGAATTTATTTTTATTTTATTTTATTTTTTATTTATCTAAACTATGGGTCAGCCCAAAACTAGGCACCCTTTTTAAGTTTCAAACAATTTATTTATTTATTTATTTTTATTTAAATATTAATTAATATGGGTGTTTAAAAACACTTTTTTATTCATTGTTGGTTGACTCAGCTAATGAAGGAATATGATAGTCCTCCATTCCTCGAATTGCTTTCCCTCAAGCAATTTCAAACTCGGATGCTCAAAAATCTTCACTCCCTCCCATGTAGCATCCTCTAGAGGGAGATTCTTCCATTTCACCAAGTACTCTAGAATAACCTTGTTTCTTAACTGCTTTTCTTTTACATCCATGATTGCCTCGAGCTCTAGAATCAAAGGGCAGCTCCAATGAGGGAGTGGCCTGCTGTCTGTTGATGCGGTTTTTGTGACCATACCAAACAGCAGAACAAAATAGTTTTGGGGGCTACTCCGTTCTCTCTTGATCAAAGTATTCCATGCGCTAAGATTGCGAGAAAGTTCGCATGTTCAACTCCAAGGTTCCTTAAGTGCGAATAGACCCAGTTTGGTTGATGTGTATTGCTGTGTTCTTACGAGGGGACTTACGTAATTGTTTAGATTTTCACAGTCGCAGCTAATGTAGGATTTTGAAGGGGATTCTCACGCGTATGATTTGACACGTAGTTCCTTTCCTAAAACTAATCAAATATGCGGAAAGTAAAAGGAAAGGGCCTAAGAAATTTATATTCTATTCTAAATTCAAGATGTGTGGGCTTCGCTTCAATAGATTTCAACCGATTTCACTTAGCCTCCGTCAGACAGCCTCAAGAAAATCGGTGCAATCTTCAAAGGGGATAGCAGTATTCAAGTTATAGTTTAACATACATACACCATCAGAACAACGATATAAGTATGTAAACCATAACCGGGTTAAACTCAATGTAATGTCCAGTTGACCACGCAAGGCAGACTTATCATCAACAAGCTGCTAGTGGTATGGAATAAAGCGAAGCTATCTCAATAAAACACCACACACCGAAGTAAGCTACTTGCATGAATTTAATCTACTTGGATACGAAAGGAAGAAGAAACCTTGCTAGCATTTTACGACAAGACGAATTCCATCATCAATGAAAAGATCTATTATCATAAAATGTGTTACACAACAATCTCCTCAAAAGTTTTCAAAGGGAAAACTTTCTCTCTTCTCCAAATGATGCAAAATGCTCTACAATGCTACACTATCTAGCTCTAAAGCTCTCTCAATGTCTACTCTGATTCTAACTGATCTAATCTTCTAATCTAATGATACAAATGAGGGGGACTCCCCCTTTTATAGCTAGCCTAGTCCCAAAGGACGGCTAGGGTTACAATCAATAGAGTGGCCAGAATCGTGCCACCTCAGCCCTAACCCTAAAAACTGCCAGAATAGGGAGTGGTACATTAAATGAATCAAAGATTTCCACTCACTCCCAAAAATAGCAAATGCAATAAATGCCCATATTCCGGGCCTTCTAGAAGATCTTCGCCCAAAGAGGTTCCCATTGGCCTTGACCGCCAACTCAACAAATCATGAAGAATGCCTTCAACTCATGAACCGGGGCTAGGCGGAACACAATCCAACTGAAACTCTAACACCGTGACTGAATGCTCGTGCCTCGTACAAGACTTTCTCCAAGCAGCTAAGGAGTCCTGCGTGTTCTGGATCAAAGTGGAGAATGTAGAAGTATTCTCGAAATCGTCTTGTACAAAGGTCTTCATGTCTGCGAAGAAGGGAACCAGCAAACCCCTCAAATTATCAAAATTAACTTCATCTGGATTCAGCCGCCTAGCAAATATGGCCTCGAAAGTGTTCTGAACTCCATCTATGATATTGGCCATAGCCTTATGTATCCTGGCTGAATCCGCCTGTGCTGCATCGAACAAGCCACGCCCTGTGATAGCCGAAGAATACCACCGAGAGAAGTCATATCGGTCATTCGCCTGAATGACACCTCCATCAATCAGCAACTGCAATGGCACATGCCTCAACACCTCAAGACGCCGATCACCTTTACTCGATAGATAGAGGCATCGCCTTCAAGCATGATCTGTCCACCTGATTCATCCGTGTCAAAATAGTAGAGGCTCAATAAAGGCGTATAAAGGTCCTCTCCATAAACTTCTCTCAAGATTTAACTCTTTGTGACCCATCGGTTCCGCCTCCGTGCCATCCTCCCTAATTCTACTAAGCCACTGGGACGTAATTTAGAATATCTGCTGGAGGCTCTATCACTGGTACATCCTGCCCTCGGGAACGAGACAACTGCTGAACATATCCAATTAACGCCTTGTGTTCTCGCTTCAACTTCTTATATTTTCCTTCTTTCTTGAACAACCTATCCTTGAGGGCGAGGAAGGAGTTATCACACTCCTCAACAATCTGAGCACCAGTAGGGCGTCCCAAATCAAGAGTGGTGACCACATAGTTTTCCGGAGCTGCTTCATTCCGGTCACACTCGACTCGTGGGATAGCAACGTGAAGAGCACGAGAGCCATCCTCATCAAAGGAGAATTTTCAAGAACTTTCTTTGTCTTCTTTCTTCTAAGTGGAGGAGCACTGATCCGGCTCAAGAACTCTTCCATTTCAACCGCTGGATCAAGCTCCTCACTAGGGCTTCTTCTCATTCTGTCCTTAAGCCAATCGGGCACCTCATACAGTATATCGAAGGGCTGCTGCTCCTGTGCCTCGACCTCTCTAACCTGCTCAACTTCCTCTTCATTCGCGCAGGCTCATCGCCCTCAAGTGGTTGAGTGTCACCGACACTATATCATCATCATCACCGGCCTTCTTAACTTGTTGAAACTTCCAGGGTCGCGAATAGTCCCTCATCATCATGGCCGATCAATCCTGACAGGTACATTGGCACTCTGGCCAATTGACTCCCTCCGTGGAGGCTGAATATCACTCTGTATCTCCGGTACCTGATTCACTACAATCCTCTGATCAGCGAACAAGGACACCTCCTGTATGCTTGGAGAACGTGTCTCCAAAGGTACTGCCACTGTGACTCGTGGAGGTTCTGGCTGAACTATTTCTTTCTTTCTAGACTCTGGACCTCGTGTAATCTGTTTCTTCCTTCCTGTGGTGGGCATCCTGTGATCTCCCATCAAGTTGTAAGTCAAGGCAATTGACCTACTCTTCAGTCTGTTCACCCGTCTATCAACCCATGCCCTGGTGAATGTCATAAGTGGGATAGAAAGAGTATCTAAGTCTGCAACCTCGGGCTCTGACCAGTCTATAGGCGGAAGTGGAGTATCTCAAACTGCTGCATAATCCGGGTGGACTACATCCATATCCTCGCTGACCTGGTCCGGAACTGGAACTACCTCACACTCCTTGATCAGAGTAATCGGCAACCTAGAGAACATTCTCTTCCTCACTTCAATCTCATCAACTACATCAGCCCAATAATCTTCTATGGTGGCCTTATGTTTGAACTCCTCCGACATAACCCAATTGATGTTATGGTGCGGGTCATAGTGCTCTCGGCTTGTATGATATGAGAAGTGATAAAACTGAAGCTCACTCTCAGCTTCCCTAGCTGCCTGTATCGAAGGACACACCTCATCCGAGTTGCCCATCACAATCGGAAACTCTATCCCCCCTTTCTTTTTCTTCTTCTGGATTTTGTCAAAGGCAAGCAACTGTCTAGATATCTCTAGCATTATTATTCTATCTGTTGGGTACTTAGGCAGCCTATATGGGTATGACGAGAAACCTTGCAGCCTAATGTATGAAAATCTCGGAAATTGTATAAACCAGCACCCATACCTTTCGATCAGCTCTTGGGCATCTCTAGAGATTCTGTGATGTAACCTCTCCTGAAGCAGCCTCGTGATGTACATGGTGAATGAATCGTTGACACGTTTGTAGTGGGTTGTGCTCGAAAGGTGCAACTGTGTACAGGCCTCATGGATTTTGAATTGATGAGAGCCACAACCGACGGGTTCTTTGTAAGAAATCCCTCTGTACCTCGTCATCCGTGCCAACAAGTAAACAAGATAGGAGCTCATGTAAAACGTTTTAGTCCTCCTCGTGCCCGAGCTGCTCATGTATATTAGCGCTGATCATCTCAGCCCAATTGACATAATCCTTGCCCTCTAGCACCAGGTTGATGTAATAAAACATCCAAGGCTCGAAAATATAAGACTGTGGGCAACCACCAACTCTGCTCAGCATCATGATAAGATCACAGTATTCCTGTTTCAGGTCCTCCGCTATGATCTGTTTCGGCAACTTCGCACGAGAAGGCTTTGGAGTGCTCATCCAGTGATTGTTAATTGTATCCATGCACCGTTCAAAAGCAGAAGGCGATCCGGCCCGGCCTCCCCGGACTTGTGTAAATCGCGTTCCCGTGCACCGATCCCAAAAAGCTTCACCAATGGTCACCGGAGTAAGATTGGCAAGCACTTGGCCATCCGTGACATGATCGACCTGTTCCTTCTTTCCTCAGAGTAGTTGGCGACTCCATTATAAGCTCGGTTAATCAATGGTCAAGGAAACTAACAAATGTGATATAGTCCACTTCGGACGAGCAAGTTGTGCTATGATCAAGCCCGATGACTTCCAATCCCGAACAACCTGTTCTTGAAGGTTTCCGAAGCCCGATGACTTCCAATCCCGAACAACCTGTTCTTGAAGGTTTCCAAGTTGACAGAGCCCAGGTTAGTGTCCGTCAACTTGCCCAGCTTTGAAATGAACTTCGACTCCGGCATGAATGTTTTGCTGAGCTTCTTGATCATAGCCTGTCTGGAGGCACCATTGTCCTTCCCGGTTGTCCTCGCTTTAGCCATCTGCAACATAACAAACATTCATCAGCAATTAAATTTAATAAAATAAGGCATGATAGGGGCTGCAGTCGAATTCTAGAAGCTGTAATAACTCTCGTGTTTGCAAACCTCAGCTTCTTCTCTTGAATATATTCGAATTCCAACACTTAGAACAGATTTCTAAGTGGACTTTGATGACTTTATTTCACTATCAGCAATCAGCAATTTAAACTTCTTAACTTTGCACTTCAAACCAGCAATCAGCAATCTTGCAAGTTCGTACTTTTGAGTTCTCAGCAACTTATTTCAAGGCGTCTTTCTTTAACTTGCAACTTCAACTTATTCAATCAATTTTCAGTCACTAGCAAAGTCGTACCTCCTTCAAGCTTTCAACAACTTCCTCCAATCAGCAAGGGGCGTCCTCTTTACTTCAGCAAACACCTCTCAGCAAAATTCGAATTTCAAACTCTTCAAGCAACAATTCACTGCAACACTTCACTCTCAGAGCAAGTTCGACTTCTCCAGTTGTGAAAACAAGTGAAAAACATCTTCATTTTATAGCCAAAACTTGAATTCTAGAAGAAGTTAATTTTAGCCAGTGCCATTAAACTCCACTACTCCACTTCAAGAATTCGAATTTTCCCTCTCTGGTGTTTCTGACACTTGTCTCCAGCCGTCGGGAATATTATTCTTCTAGAAACTTGACTTTGACTGGCGTTCTGGATTTTGCTTTCGAAAATTTAATTTAATTCATCTTTTTTACTCACCAGCCGGAGCTCTGTCACTTGAATTCGAAATTTTAACTTCATCATCTGCTCTGGAAAATTCATCCTCGAAGAGTTTAATCAAAATTATCTAGGCAACTCCCTTCAGATTCATCGTTCGAAGAAAATTCACTTTGAAAACTCATTTTATTCATGTTTGCCTTAGAAAATTTAAAATTTTCCCTTAGGAAAATTCACAATTCGAGTACCGATTAAATTCTTCACTGAAAAGGTGTTGGCGAAGCTCAGAAGACTTGGAAATCCATCTATCATCACGAATGTTCAGTACCCAGAAGCAAATTTTCTTCAGAATGCTCTGAATTCATGGGTACCCAACGAACGGGTTCATTTAATTTTTCGAATTTGAACCTTAGAAAAATATTATTTCCATCATTTAAATTCGTTCTTCGCCCATGATCACTCTGCGTTGCTCTGACTTCTTGAAAAATTTGAATCATCTTGCAATATCATCGTCTCTGATTTTATCACTGAGAAAAGTTGCTCGTGCTCCGGAAAATTTATCACTCTGAGATCCAGGCGTATTTTCCAAGGAAAATAAATTTGCCTTAGAAAATATTTTAAAATCATCTTGCACTTTTGAAAACTTGCCTTAGAAAATTTTTATTTCATCTGCCAGTGGAGAGAAATTTCTATCAACTTCATTTGGAAAATTTTATTCATTCCCGGCACGTCTCACTTCATTTGTATTTCACTCCACACTTAGGAAATATTCCAACGCCTTCAAGATATTTTAAAATCACCTTAGGCGCCTAACACACTTTATTTTATTCTCAACGCCTTGAAATGCCTTTGAAAAATTTTCCAACACCTTATAACTCCCTTACTCTAGGCGCACACTTCACTTAGCATTTTATTTCACACCTTGGAATATTTTCTAACACTCACCACTTCCAACGCCTAGCAAGTTTGTTTTGACTTCACACGCCTTAGAAAATTTTCTAACACCTTATGACTCCCATCAACCTTTGGCGCCTAGCACACTTGAGAGGAAATTAAAAAAAATCACGCCCAACATTCACCTTGGGCGCATTCTTGATGTGGAGGAGGATAACGCCTCACTTTACCTTGAATTCACCACGCCTAGATAACATTTTTACCTTACTTACCACCCTTATTCACCATTTACCATCCAAACTTGGGCGCATTTGAGCATGTCCACTGGATGACCTTTCAACTTCACTTTTTTGTCTTGACATGCACTAGTTTGGGCGCATTTTGCCTATGGAGGAGGACGAGATTCTTTGACCTTGTTGACTTTCTCTCCCCTTGAGCGCATTTTGATGTGTGTGAAGGATGAACTTTTCCAACGCCTCAAGAGTGACTCTTCAGCTTCCAAATTTCGTCTTCACATGCACAAGTTTGGGCGCATTTCACCCCTGCTACAGGATAAGCTTGCATTTTGGGCGCATTTTGCTCTTGCTGGTGGATGAAAACGTTTGACTTTGCTTTGACCACCTTGTCTTTTGGGCGCATTTCACCCCTGCTACAGGATGGGCGCATTTTGGAGGGTGAGGCGGATTTCCATGCCTTAGAAACTTTTTCAACTTTTCCCTCTTTCTTTTTGGGCGCATTTCCTCATACCTGCAGGATAAAAAATGTTGACTTTGTTTGACTTTCCTGCCTTGGGCGCATTTTGCCCTGTGTGAAGGATGAACTCACATTTTCAAAAATTTTCTACGCCTCTAGCTGAGATGGGCACATTTCCCTATGCCTGCTGGACGAGACTCCAGACTTAGACAAATTTTTATCATCCTTGCCAGCTTACGTGCCCTGCTATTTATAGTAAGTTCTCTGAATTTGGACTTCTGAAGCTCGGAATGGCCTGAAATTTTAAACATAGCATCTTCATGCCTTTATCAACTTGTCGACACTGCCACTTTTAGTCACCCTACTATTTATAGCCTGTTTCTGAGGGCGGCTTACTATAAATAGTAAGTTCTTGTTTCTGATAGCTCCCAAGCTCCGATCGAGTTGAAATTTGAATGAGGCGCTCCTCACCACGCGACCTGCTAGCTGACACTGACGCATGCAACTGATTTACTATTTTTAGCATGTTTCCAATTTGACTTACTATAAATAGTAAGTGCTCCGTTTGACTTGAAATTTCACCAGCAGATAGCTGAAGAACGCTGATCGCAGTGGTTTACATCGGATTTTGAAGATTTTGACTTTTTATGCCTATTTTTAGGCTCCGAAGCTGGAAACCCTAATTTGTATTGCATGTATCAAAAGATCTCCGTTTGCCTTCGCTGCGACACTGTGATCACCTCGTGAATCTGAATTGCTGGGTGGCGCCGGGACACACCTTAAAAATAGCAAGTTCCTTCTGAGGAGAATCCTCGTTTGCATGTCACACCATCGTGAAGCTCTTGAAAAACCCATCGGAATCACCCGACATGCAAAAGAAACCTCGACATGCAAACCCTAAAAATAGCCTCGGAAGGCTGAATTCTGAAAGTGGTCATCTTGTCTTGCATGTTACATCATCGCGAAGGTCTCGAAAAACCCAAAAGGAATATCTAGACATGCAAAGAAAATCTCTGCATCTGGATCCTGAAATTCGTGCCGGAAGCCGGACTGCTAAAAATAGTAAGTTGTCCGTTTTCGCTCAAATTTGGTATGCAAGCAGCCTGATATACTCTGAATGCAGTGTGATGATCGGAATCTCAAAATAGCTGACGAACTGCCCTGAATTTCACACTTACTAAAAATAGTAAGTACCCTGAATCTGATGAAACTTGGCTGAAAACCTGCTGGATGCCTGCTGTCATCGTTAATTTCAATCAATTTACTCACTTTTATGACCTTGAATTGACCGAAAAGTTCAAAACTCTAATTTCAGACTTGGCCAATATTTCGCGTTTAAGCTCAATAACGGACACAACCCCGAAGACGGACACCAAAAAAGAGACAGAGCGAGAGAGAGAGAAGAAAACCCAAGCCAAAAGACCGGAACGGAGCAAAAATTAGGGGGTCCCGATCTTGAATGGGGCGATGTGTGAAAAGGTCACAGCACTGTCCAAGGGCCTTGTTAAGGCATGACACATGAAAAATGTTATGAATTCTGCTGTTCTTTGGAAGTTCTAACTCATATACAACCTCACCAATCCTCCTTATGATATATAGGGTCCATAAAATCGTGTTTTCAACTTCTTAGCACCACTTCCTTTGAGGGAAGATTGTCTATATGGTTGTAATCTCAAGAATACCATGTCTCCCACCTCAAAACTCTTTCAATTAAGTGGCAATCAGTATACAAATTTTGTTGGTTTTGGGCTTGCTGCAGGTTTCCCTTGAGTGCATTCACAATTTCTAAGCTTTGTTGAATCAAATCTCTAGCCCCTGATAATCTGAAAGAATCAAATCCATGAATTAAATATCAATAAACCATAGAGTGCCTTGAAAGGTGTCAAAGCTATAGACATGTGATGACTAGAACTATAGCAATATTCCCCAAGGTGTAGCCACTTAACCCATGTTGTTTGCTACCTTGTAACATAGTTCCTCAAGTAACCTTCTATTCATTTTTTCACAATGTTTGTTTTTCCATCGGTTTGAGGATGATAGCTAGTGCTAGGGGTCAATTCTGTACCTACCAATTGAAATTTTTCTTTCCAAAACAAGCTGATAAATATTTTGTCCCTATCACTAACAATGTTCCTTGGGAGCCCATGAAGTTTAAAAATCTTTCCAAAGAACAAGTCAGCCACTTGTGGAGCCTTGGACTTTGAAGATATAGCATGAAAATAGGCATATTTAGTGAGCCTATCAACAACCGCATAGGTACAATTCTTACCTTGCACCTTTGGAAGTCTTGTAATGAAATCCATGGAGATACTTCTCCATTTTTGATGGGACGGGTAGGGGTTGTAGCAAACCAATTAGAAATACATGCTTTGTTTTGTTTTGTTGGCAAACCAAACACTTCGTAACATGTCTCAAGACATCACTTTTGGGCCCCTTCTAGGAGAAACACTCCCTTTCTTGTATGTCTTATAGTAACTTGTATGAATAGTAAATGGTATGTCATGACATACCCTCAAAATTTTCTCCTTCATCTTTGATTCTAGCACACGATACACCTGATCTTTATAAAGAATGAGCTCATCAACCACTTTGTACCTATCATTTTGTAACTTTCCATCCAAAATGTCAATAGAAAATGTGTTCTTGGCATATTCAACTATTAGAGTAACCTTCTAATCAACAAATATATTAGTCATAGAGCAGAAATATGGTTTCCTAGAGAGTGTATCAGTGTCATGTCCCCGATTTGGAGGCAGATTAATTTAATTTAATTAATTAATAAAGTTGTCCAAATATTGTTATTTCATAAGGATGACTAATTGATTATTTTAATGAAATTAAATATTAAATTAATATTTATAAAATTATCCCAAAAATACAATATCATAAGGTGACTTTATATTTAATTAATTTAATAATAAAGTGACTAAAAATAAAATAATATCAAAAAGTCACTTAAGTGAATAAAATAATATTTTATTCTAGAAGCTTCTTGGTGATGCTTGTGAATTCTTTATAAGGGGATTTTGGAGGGCATTTGAGACATCTTGAGTTGCATATTCTCTTACCTACATTGGAGAGCTTGAATGCTTGATAGTTTGCCTGAGGGTTTGAATACTCTAGGTGCCAGTTTCAATTGTGAGACACCAATCCTAGCTGGGAGTTTGGGGAAGATATTTCAGTCTTTCCATTTGTGCAAATTTTGTGGCCTTTGGCCAAATTTGGAGAGATTCAATTTGTGCTTTCGTTGGGGAAAATATTAGAGGAATAGGAACATTTCAGTTGTTTGGCATCGACTTGAAGGAATCGAATTAAGGATATTTTGCTGGTTATAATCATTAAACATCTCCGTTGGAGAGGACGGTTTTATAGAAGGTTTGGAAGACTATTGCAAATTGATTTTGATAATAGAAAGGACGATTTGCAGCTACAGATTTAAAGGGCGCATCAACTTGTTGCTGGTTCGATTCTAGGGAAGGAAAGTAAAACAAAATTCAATTTTCATCAAGGGGAAGTTGCTGGCAATAAAGGAGTTTGGCGCTGAATGTACAGGCCCAGTATTGACGTTTTGAAGCAGCATCGAATCATCTTCTGAAAATCAGCTAAGGCGTTCAGGTTCTTTGGTTTTGTTGGTATTTCATACTTGCATCTTTCAGTCAATAATACATTGCATTGTAAGAATCGTCCTATGAAGAAAGGCGATCAGTTTTGTAAGATCATGACAATCTGATATCAAACATTTTAGTTTGCATTTTGCTTTGTAATTGGTCTGAGTTCAAGTCGCAGCCCATAGGATTTTGCATAAACAGTTTGTAATGAAAATTCAGTCATATTCTAGAACACTGTAATCTCATTACATTATCAAAATAAAGGAGTTGTTGGTTGGCTGCAACTTGTTTGTCAAAATGCCAAGTAGCTGTACCTTTATATCTGCTTGAGTAGCATGCATGTTAACTGTTTGACAAAATGTCTATAGCTGTAGGTGATCATTTGCTCATGTAATTGTCATCTTTATGCACTTGAAAATACAAAAATATCTTGCATTGCATTTCCACTCATTTGATAGTTGTATAGTGTTGATAAAGAAGCTTTTAAACCTCATTGGTAATCAACAAAATCAAAGCAAAGGCAAACTGAAAACAAAACCAGCAAGTTGGGAGATTGCAAGTAAAGTGTTTGTCAAAATTACCAAGGCAGAAATCAGGGTTTTTACATCAGTTTTGGCAAGGCATTTTACAATCAGCCATTACATTATTCTTTCCCTTAAAATATTCAATGTCAAAATCATAGGATTGTGACTTAATTACCTGTTTTTGTTGTCTATCATTCAAATCCTTTTGATTGAGGAAATTTTTTAGGTTGTTATGATCCATTTTCATTGCAAACTTCCCATAAACTTGGTATTGCTTGAATTTGGCTAGTGCATGCATGATGGCCAACATATCTTTGTCATAAATGGAGAATCTCCTCTCTATCTCCTTGAGCTTCCTACTTTCAAATGCTATGGGGTGTCTATTTTGTATCAAAATTGCTCCAATTTCCTCCCCTGAAGCATCACATTCTAAAATGAAGGGAAGTGAGAAATTTGGAATAGCCAAAACAAGACATGATCTCATTACCTCTTTGAGCTTGTTAAAAACTCTTCGTGCTAAAATGCTCCAAGAGAAAGCCCCTTTCTTTGTCAAATTTTTCAATGGAGATGCAAGCTGTGAAAACCCCTTCACAAGCCTCTTATAGTAGTTGCAAAGAACCACAAATCCCTTCAAATGTGACAAATTCCTTGATTTTGTCTAATCTTGTATCACCTTGATCTTCTCCTCATCTACACTAACCCCTTGGGCACTAATCTTATACCCCAAATATAATATTTCAGTCAAACCAAACTCACATTTGGATGCCTTGGCATAGAATGAATGCTGCTTGAGTATGCTAAGCACCTCATCTATGTGCCTCAAGTGATCCTCCCATGTCTTGCTGCAAATCAAGATGTCATCAAAGAAAACTAGCTCAAATTTCCTCAATTATAAAATAAATACTTGATTCTTGCATGGTTGAAAGGTGGCGGGTGCATTGGTCAACCCAAATGGCATGACCAAGAACTCATAGTGCCCATAGTGACACTTGAAGGTTGTTTTGCGCACATCTTCATCTCTAACCTTTATTTGATGATACCTTGATCGTATCAATCTTGGGAATGGGGTAGTAGTTCTTGATTGTCTTTTTGTTGAGGGCTCTAAAATCAATACACACCCTCAAAGTGCCACCTTTTTTTTTAATCAACACCATGGAGGAAGCAAGTGGGCTAGAGCATGGACGTATGTGTTCCATGCCCAACAACTCCTTAATTTCTTTCTCAATCTTCTCCTTGTACCTCCTAAGATGACGCTAAGGTGTAGTGATGATGGGTTTTGCTCCTCCCTCTAGCTCAATGACATGTTGAAAGCCCATAGCTGGTGGTAAACTTGGATGAATTTTGCTAAACACCTTGCTATGTTTATCCACGATCGATTAGATGTCAACATGATAAGACCTTTCATCCGTGGATGAGCTAATATCTATAATCAAACTGTATAGAAGCGAATTTGCACCCCTTATGCAAATTCCCCTTATACCCTTCCTCACTTTAGAAAACCAAATTCGAAGGCTAAATTCCACATAAGCCCGCTGCCTTCATTCCACTTGGCGTCCGTTTTGTGCGTCAACAAAGGAATAACTGTTGGGGATGCCCGCATGGCACGCTTACGTCCCTGGAAAATTCTTGCATCTAGAGCCTATAAAGGCGTTACACTTCCCATTGGAGGTCGATTTGTAATGCCCTCTTCGACTAACCGACCCGAATATGACTGTTTTCTTCATTTGCCCTTCAAATTCACTCTTCCTTCATGCATTTCAACTTCTTCACAAGTCCACACAATCTTCTAAGCATTCAGTTCATCTCTCCAAGTCATCCTCTTGCTTTCTCGAGCACTTTTACTAGCACTTTGTACTCCATAGTAGCAACAACACTCCATCAACTCTGTAGAGCAAGTGTGGAACCAACACCATTGCAGCAGGGGCTTGAGTCCTCTCATTTTCTCCTCTATTAGCTAGTGAGCTCTTGGAGGAGGTGGTAAGCTTTCTACTCCTCTCCTCTACGATTTGGTTGGGTAGCACCTTACTGTTTTGTAGTATTTTTGTGTTCTTTACTTCATTTCCTTCTTTATCATATATTTCTCTATTGTTGCAAACTTGGCTGTCCGTGGAGGTGGAAACACCAAAATGGGGGTCTGATTGAGGTAGGCCCCTCTACAACCACAACAAATTTCCCTCTTTTTGTGTGCAAGTGGACGTGCTTCTTGGAGCTAGCTGGCGAATAGGCTCTTTTGTGATATCATTCTTCTCACCCTAGCTTTAATCTACTTACTTTATCATATTCGTCTATATATTTCTTATTTCATAGTGTTATTTTGTTCCCTTGAAAACCATTAGCTAGGCCGTTAGTCTGTTTTCTAGTGGCTAACCTTGTCTTTTTAGTCCTCTTGCCATACGAACACCAACGCACCTGAGAGATGCCAACGCGTTGCGTTGTCGTCCAGGAATTGCACTTTCGTCCTTGGGCAGAGAGCTACCTGAGGCATAGTGTTGAACTCAAAAATCGGCTCGCCTAGCCCCATTCTGAGTTTCGGTTCTGCAGAGTGATTGAAGGACCTCATAGTCCTCATCATTCTCGTTCCTCATTTCAAAACACCCCTTTAAGCTGAGGTAAGTTAGGGTAGCCTTCTGCTTTTGGCTCTTCGTGACCTGGGGTCTTGAATGTGGTTGGTCCCCCTCTCTTACACAAACATTCTGCTTCCCAAACAACTTGGTCTCTACAAAAAGGTCTCTCCATCCTCTTGGCTGAAACTATCATGAGACCCCCATTGGAGAGGCCATCAAGAACTACCTTCTCCCCATCGGATTTGAACTTCAACTCCAAGGCCTAATAATCTTGTGTGTAATCACTAAGTGAGTGCAACCATTGCACTCCCAGTACCAAATTTATCTCACCAATGCTAATCACATAAAAGTCATCTCACATCTTGTGTCATCCAAGAGTCACCTCCAACTGTTCAATCCTTTGGTTGCATGGAATAGTAAACCCATTGGCCACTGTAACATTAACCTCTCAAAATATTTTGTCCTCAAACCCATCTTAGCCACCAATCCTTTATTGTAATGTCCCCTTCTCAAACCTGATCGTTCATGTGACCGTTGGCCTTTTTTCTGGAAACCCGAAGGCTAGTCGGAAGGTAAAATTAGGGTTTCCTATTTTTGAGGAGGTCTTTGCTCAGAGATGGTGGATTCAATGGCGGATTCCTTCTGGGTTTTCAGAGGGCTTCACAGTGGTATGTTCATCTCGGCATTCAGAGCACTTTTTGGAATTTACTATTTTTAGTAAATTCTATTTTTGGCAGCTTTCCAGATGAGTTCAGCTCGGTTGACTTCCTGCTTCAGTTGGTCAGATGTTTGGCTCAGTATTGGCTTCAGAGCACCTTCGGAGGGATAAGCTAAGTCATTTAATTAAAAAGTCACGTTTAAATATTATATTTTAACGATGACCATGGGCCTAGATTAATGACTTAAAGATGTTTTTAAAAAAGGGGTCTTTGAGGGTGGCGCCCTCATTAAAAGAATATTTTAATTATTGCAAAGTCAAAGCAAGGATATGAAGGGCGAAATTATCAAAGCATGATATTTATTTAAAATATCAAATCTTAAGCCATAAAGGAGAAGTACGCCATCTTGAGGAGATGAGAGGTTTTGACCTAAAAGCTGATTTTAGGGTTTCGTGAAGTCAAACGAAACTTATAAAGAGGAGTCTTGTGCATCATTTTGGGGATCTTTTGTCGACTATACTGTTATGCTGCCGGATTGGCTCTGGGACTGCTTCGAGGAATGAAGGCCTCCTAGCTTGGGCATCACTTCGTGTTTGCAAGACAACATCTAGTGGTGATTCGATCATTTGTGAGTTTGCATTTGTATTTGTGCTTTGCATTCCGTTTGGTCTTGTTAAGTAAGTTTGCATATTAGAGAGTTTCTGTATTTGCTGTTTTAGCTACAGCAGATTGGGGTTTTTGTTTGCAATTCAAAAAATACAAAAATATTGTTTGTGGGTATTGTCTTATTCAATTTGTGTGGGAGAAGCGAACATGTTCCTAGAATCTTAGAATTTATTGTCAAGCCTTTGAATTTTAAAAGGAAATCGCCTTTTCTCAGCAGGCCGTACCTTTCTGCATTCCTTGGGATTCGTGCATTAGATTTTAGCTGCATTTTAAGTTGTATTACATTGCTGGATTGAGCGCCATCATCATAGAAGTCTTATGCATCATAGTTTAAGCAAGTTGAGTGAGTTTTGAGTGAGAGTTGAGCATGTGAATCATTTCATAGAGTGCTGGTTTTAATTACCAAATACAGATTTGAGAAAAACAGAAAAACAGAAATATTAATTCTTATCTTGGTGATGATTTGATGTGGCTTCTTGTATTAAGCCGAGAGAGATCTTATTGTTTTGTATTGATCAATATTTCCAGCTCTAACCTCTTGACAGGCATCTGATATTAAATTGTAAACTGACCAGTAGTACTGGCAGTTATTCTTAAGCTTGTTAATTTGAATTTGTAATGCTCAATTCCATTTGAAGTTTGTAATAGATAGATCTCCGCCCTATGGTAGCTACTTTCCCATCTTGGGTCAGAAAGCACATTCTGGGTGTCGAGCATTTTCCAGTTTCAACATTTATTTCAAGCATTAAATTCTGTAATCACTCCGTCATATGGTCGCCCCTCACTCCGCATTGGATTGGGTAGCACATACTTGACGTTGAGTTCCCTTTCAGTATTTAGAATAGAAGATCCTCTGACCAATGCTCGCCATCATCGGCGCCATTCTGGTTAGAGTTGCTTTTCTGCACGTTTTGGTTTTCTCCTCTAACCTTAACGGGTGCACTGCTTTGTAATCTGTTAATTGAAAAAACGAAAAAATTTGGCTCGGAATATTTTAGTGGTATCAGAGCCACGCATCCTGCCATCCTGTGAAATCAGCTTTCTATGAGTGACAGAGAACAGAGGTATTTGGCAAGAGTATACAAGAGAGGCACAGTTCAGACACAGTTGCATCAAGCCCCAGAAGGTCAAACAGCTTCAGGGATTTTGAGGGCGAATTGGGAGCCTTCACAAGAAATAGAAATGGGGGATAATGAAAGAAATGAAAGGATTCTTGGTGGCGGTGAAAGAAGTTCTGGCAACAGAGATGACAGTGGAAAAGGAGGAGAGAGATCTACGAGTCCCGGGAAGGATTTTGGAAAAAAGATGGATGCCTTGATGGACATGGTATCTTTCATGATGGGGAGAATGGGACAGAATAATGTTCCACAGAACAACTCAGGCCACAGAGGGGAGCATAGTGCTTCCAACCAGCATGATGAGCATGCAGCCCGGACAGTGTCAAACAACACTTACATCTCTTCCAGACCATTCAAGCCCACTTTTTTAGTTCCTGTAGTCAATCAGCCAGAACCTGAAGAGAATGCTTCATGGGTGGAGCAGTTGAGGGTTGGCCGTACAGAGTATGACTCTCTACCTGTCGACATCAGGATGGACATGTCCTTCAATGATTTCATGGATCATAAGAGGAAGAACAAAGGGCAAGGAAGAAACTTTGATCAAAGAAGACCATCAAATCAAGGAGACTTGTACCAAGCTGTCAACAAAGTTATACTTCCTCATTTTGATGGGAGTGATACAAGTTCAGCCCGAGCTTGGATTCAAAAGCTGGATAATTATCTAGCTCTCAGACCAATGGCGGAAGAAGAAGCGATCAAGTTCGCTACGCTACACCTTGATGGGGTGGCGCATGAGTGGTGGTACCATGGCCTCGTTACTTTGGGTCATCGGTCTATCACGACTTATGATGAGTTCACCACTAGGCTCATCTAAAGGTTTGAGAAAAAAGATCCTGAGATCCATTTCAGGGAGCTTGCTCAATTGAGACAGTATGGCACAGTTGAAGCCTACATCGCGGAGTTTCAGAGGCTCTCAGTCATGGTGATTGGAATCACGGAAAGGAGATTGGTGATTCTTTTCAGTGAGGGTTTGACATAACCCCTCAAACGCTGGATTAAAGCCTTCGATCCTCCAACACTGCAAGAGGCCATGAAAAAGGCGAGAAACATGGAGTGGGCTGCTCCCAAGGCAAAATTTCAATCAAACTCCCCTTTTCAGAAAAGGGATAAAGGAAAAAGGCCTCAGCATAAAAATCATTTGAGACCTCAGAACAAGGAGTTCAAGAATCGCAATCCCCATGTCACCAGATTGGATCAAGAAACCCTGAATGAACTCAGAAGAAAAGGGTTGTGTTTTCGGTGTCAGGAAAAATGGTCTCAAGACCATGTTTGTCCTAAAGGGGTTAAGTTCAATCAGATTGTGTCATGTCCTTGTTGATGCGGTTTTTGTGACCATACCAAACAACAGAACAAAATAGTTTTGGGGCTACTCCGTTCTCTCTTGATCAAAGTATTCCATGCGCTAAGATTGCGAGAAAGTTCGCATGTTCAACTCCAAGGTTCCTTTAGTGCGAATAGACCCAGTTTGGTTGATGTGTTTTGCTGTGTTCTTACGAGGGGACTTACGTAATTGTTCAGACTTCTCACAGTTAGCAGCTGATATGTAATTTGAAGGGGATTCTTATGTATATGATTTGGCAATGTGGTTCCTTTCCTAAAACTAATCAGAAAGTGCAGAAAGTAAAGGGGGAAAGGGGGCTAAGAAATTTATATCCTATTCTAAATGCAGGGTATGTGGAGCTTCATTTCAATAGACTTCAACCGGATTTCACCTAGCCTCCGTTGGACAGCCTCAGTAAAATCGGTGCAATCTTCAAAGGGGATAGCAAAAGGTATTCAAGTTATAGTTTAACATACATACACCATCAGAACAACGCATATAAGTATGTAAACCACAACCGAAGTTAAACACAAGATAATGTCCAGTTGACCACACAAGGCGACTTATCATCAACAAGCCGCTAGTGGTATGGAATAAAGTGAAGCTATCTCAATAAAACACCACACACCAACGTAAGCTACTTGCATGAATTTAAGCCACTTGGATACGAAAGGAAGAAGAAACCTTGCTAGCATTTCATGACAAGACGAATTCCATCATCAATGAAAAGATCTATTATCATAAAATGTGTTACACAACACTTTCCTCAAAAGTTTTCAAAGGGAAAACTTTCTTTCTTCTCCAAATGATGCAAAATGCTCTACAATGCTACACTATCTAGCTCTAATGCCTCTCAATGTCTACTCTCGATTCTAACTTTCTAATCCGATGATACAAATGAGGGGGACTCCCCCTTTTATAGCTAGCCCAGTCCCAAAGGATGGCTAGGGTTACAATCAATAGAGTGGCCGACCAGCAATTCTCAGCCCTAACCCTAAAATTCACTGTAATAGGGAGTGGTACATTAAATGAATCAAAGATTCCCACCTCACCCCAAAATAGCAAATGCACAATGCTCCATATTCAGTCTCTAGAAGATCTTTCGCCCAAGAGTGTGGTTCCCATTTTCCTTCTCTCTAACTGCCAACTCAACAAATCTGCTAAGTACGGCCTCAACCTCCTGAACTAAAATCGGTGGAACACAATCTAACTGAAACTCTAACACCGTGACTGAATGCTCATGCCTTGTACAAGACTTTCTCCAAGCAGCTAAGGAGTCCCGCTGCGGTTCGATCAAAGTGGAGAATGTAGTAGTATTCTCAAATCATCCCCGCATTAAAAGCGCCAGTCTTAACATCCGCTGAAGAAGGAACCAGCAAAACCCCCATATTATCAAAAATTAACTTCATCCGATTCCACCACCAGCAAATATGGCCCTCAAGGTATTCTAACTCCATCTATACCGTTGGCTATAGCTCCATGTATCCTCGCTGAACTACCAAGCCGATCGAAGAAGCCACTCGATAGCCAAGAATACCACCGAGAGAAAATCATATCTGGCCATTCGGGCCTCAATGACACCTCCATCGATCAGCAACTGCAATGGCACATGCCTCAACACCTCAAGACGCTGGATCACCTTACTCTGATAGATAGAGGCATCGCCCCAAGCCTGATCCACCGCATCCATCCGTATCAAAATAGTAGAGGCCTGCTGAAAGGCAAAGGCAAGGTCCTCCATGAATTTCTCCTCGTATCGCATTTAACCTCGCGGACCCATTTAATCACTTCCCGCCATCCTCCCCAACTCTACTAAACCACTGATCGACTCTCTAGGAATATCTGCCGGAGGCTCTATAACTGGTACATCCTGCCCTCGAGAACGAGACAACTGCTTAACATATCCAATTAACGCCTTGTGTTCTCGCTTCGATTTTATATTTTCCTTTCTTCTTGAACAACTCCATCCTTGAGGGCTTAGAAGGAGTTACTTTTCCATACCAACAATTCAGCACCGGTGAGGGCCCCAAATCCGTAGTGGTGACTACATAGTTTTCGTGAACTGCCATTCGTCACACCGACTGCGGGACGCATCTGAAGAGGTACGAGAGCCAATCCCCATCGCTGGAAATTCAAAAACTTTTCTTTTGCCTTCTTCGTGGAGGTGATCGATCCGGGTTCAAAATTTTTCCATCTCAATCAGCTGGATCAATCTCCTCACTCGGGCTTCTTCTCATTCTATCTTTAAGCCAATCGGGCACCTCATATAGTATATCGAAGGGCTGCTGCTCCTGTGCCTCGACTTCCCTAACCTGTTCAACTTCTTCCTCATTCTGGCGAGGCTCATTGTCCTCAAGTGGTCGAAAGGTCACCTCGACACTATATTTTACACACGCCATCGCCTCTTAACTCCCCTGAAATTGAGGGTCGCGACAGTCCCCATCATCATGCTGATTCTATCTCGATGTACATTGGCACTGCCAATTGACTCCTCCGCAGGTATTTAATATCACTCCCTGTGATCTCCTGCGACCATTCATTGCAACTCTCCTCGATCAGCAAACAAAGACACTTCCTCGTGATACTTGGAGAACGCACTTCCAAAGGTACCGCCAATCGTGACTGTGGAGGTTCCGCTGAACTATTTCTTTTCTTTTCCTGACTCGACCCCGTAATTGCTTTCTTCTTCCCCGTGGTGGGCGGCCCCGTGATCTCCCATCATATTGTAAGTCAAAGCAATTGACCTACTCTTCAATCTACTTATCACTTATCAACCCATGCCCTGGTGAATGTCATAACTGGGATAGAGAGAGTATCTAAATCAGCAACCTCGGGCTCTGACCAATCCACAGGTGGAAGTGGAGTATCTCGAACAGCTGCATAATCTGGATGCACAACATCCATATCCTCATTAACCTGGTCCGGAACTGGGACTACCTCACACTCCCTGATCAGAGTAATCGGCAACCGAGAGAACATTCTCTTCCTTACTTCAACTTCATCAACTGCATCAGCCCAATAATCTTCTATGGTGGCCTTATGTTTGAATTCCTCCGACAGAACCCAATTGATGTTATGGTGTGGGTCGTAGTGCTGTCGGCTTGTATGATATGAGAAGTGATAAAACTGAAGCTCACTCTCAGCCTTCTAATACCGTATCAAGGACATTATCTCATCCGAAAGGTTCCATCACAATTGGAAACTCTATCCCTCCTTTCTTCTTTCTTCGATTTTGTCAAAGGCAAGCAAATCGCCTAGATATCTCTAGCATTATTATTCTATCTGTCGAGTACTTAGGCAGCCTATATGGATATGAGGAAAAACCTTGCAGCCTAATGTATGAAAATCTCGGAAACTGAATAAACCAGCACCCATACCTCTCAATCAGCTCCTGGGCATCTCTAGAGATTCGTGGTGTAACCGCCCTACAACTGATGTACATGGTGAATGAATCGTTGGACATTTGTAGGTGGGTTGTGCTTTTCCTGATTGTGCAATCGTACACTTCATGGATTTTGAACTGGTGGGAGCCACAACCGACGGGTTCCTTGTAAGAAATCCCTTTGTACCTCGTCATTCGTGCCAACATGTAAACAAGATAGGGGCTCATGTAAAACGTTTTAGTCCTCCTCAGGCTCAGGAGCTGCTCATGTATATTATCGCTGATTATCTCAGCCCAATTGACATAATCCTTGCCCTCTAGCACCAGGTTGATGTAATAAAACATCCAAGGCTCGAAAATATAAGACTGTGGGCAACCACCAACTCTGCTCAGCATCATGATAAGATCATAGTACTCTTGTTTCAGGTCCTCCGCTATGATCTGTTTTGGCAATTTCGCACCAGATGGCTTCAGAGTGCTCATCCAGTGAGTGTTAATTGTATCCATGCACCGTTCAAAAGCAGAAGCATACATCCGCTCCGCTCGCTCCCTGGATTTGTAAATCATGTTCCTATGTACCGGGATCCCGAAAGCTTCACCAATGGTTGCCGGAGTAAGATTGGCAAGCACTTGGCCATCTGGTGACATGATCGACCGATGTTCCTTCTCGTAGAAATTAGCACACTCCATTATAAGCTCTGAGCACTGTATAGCTGGCGGAAAACCAGCAGCTGCATATAGCCCACTTCGGACGATGTTGTGCGAAGTAGCTGAAGCCTGATGGCTTCCAATTCCAAACAGCCTGTTCTTGAAGGTCTCCAGGTTGACAGAGCCCAGGTTAGTATCCGTCAACTTGCCCAGCTTTGAAATGAACTTCGACTCCGGCATGAATGTTTTGCTGAGCTTCTTGATCATAGCCTGTCTGGAGGCACCATTGTCCTTTCCGGTTGTCCTCGCTTCAGCCATCTGCAACATAACAATCATTCATCAACAATTAAATTTAATAAAATAAGGCATTGTATAGGGACTGCAGTCGAATTCCAAAAGCTGCAATAACTCTCGTGTTTGCAAACCTCAGCTTCTTCTCTTGAATATATTCGAACTCCGACACTTAGAACAGATTTCTAAGTGAACTCTAATGACTGTACTTCACAATCCTCAATCAGCAATTTGAATGACTTTGTATCAGCAATCAGCAAACAGCAAACTAGCAAGTTCGCACTTCTAAGTTCTCAGCTATTTCTTTGCTTCAAGGCGCCCCTCAAATGGCAGCTTCAACTTACTTAACAAATCAGATTTCAGCCTCAACACTAGCAAGGCCGTACCACTTCTACTTCAGCAAGTACTTCTCAGCAACTTAAGGCGTACTTCTCTCAGCAACAAATTTAATCAACTCTCAAGTGCGCCCCTCAGCAAACTCAACTTCTCAGCAAAATTCAAACTTCAGCAACTCACTCAGACTCAGCAAAATTTCAAAGTCTTCCAGTCACGACTCGCTGCAATGCTTCACTCTCAGAGCAAATTCGACTTCCAGCTGTGAAAACAAGTGAAAAACATCTTCATTTTATAGCCAAAACTCGAATTCTAGAAGAAGTTAATTTTAGCCAGTGCCATTAAACTCCACTACTCCACTTCAAGAATTCGAATTTTCCCTGTCTGGGGTTTCTGACACTTGTCTCCAGTCGTCGGGAATATTATTCTTCTAGAAACTTGACTTTGACTGGCGTTTTTGAATTCCTTTTCGAAAATTTAATTTAATTCATCATTTTTTAAATTCACCAGCCGGAGCTCTGTTACTGGAAATCGAATTTTAACTCTCTTCTGCTCTGGAAAATTTCATCTTCGAAGAATTTAATCAACATTATCTAGGCAATTGATTTCAGATTCATCGTTCGAAGAAAATTCATCTTGAAAGCACATTTTATTCAAATTTGCCTCAGAAAATTTAAAATTTTCCCTTAGGAAAATTCACAATTCGAGCACTGATTAAATTCCTCACTAAAAGAGTGTCGGCGAAGCTCAGAAGACTTGGAAATCCATTCATCATCGCAAATGTTCAGTGCCCAGAAGCAAATTTTCTCCAGAACGCCTCGAATTCATGGGTACCAACGAACGGGTTCATTTAATTTTTCGAATTTTGAACCTTAGAAAATATTATTTCCATCGTTTAAACTCGTTCTTTGCCTGTGATCACTCTGTGTTGCTCTGACTTCTTGAAAGATTTGAATCATCTTGCAATATCGTCTCTGATTTTATCACTGAGAAAAGTTGCTCACCCTTCGGAAAATTTTATCATCTGAGTTCTAAGCGTATTTTCCAAGGAAAATAATTTTGCCTTAGAAAATATTTAAATCATCTCTTGCATCTTGAGAACTTGCCTTAGAAAAATTTTGATTGCCAGTGGAGAGGAATTTTTTATCAACTTCATTTAGAAAATTTTATTCATTCCCGGCACGCCTTGCACATTTCATCTTTACTTCACCCCATATCACTTCACACTTAGGAAATATTTATTCAAAAGCCCAACGCCTTAGAAAATTTAAATCTCACGCCTTAGAAATTTTTTTTTTTTTACACTTTATCACTCTAGGCGCACAACACTTGACATTTTATTCTCAACGCCTTGAAATATTTCAACGCCTTAGAAAATATCTCTAGCACCTTATAACTCCCTTCAACACAGGTGCATATCACCCTTTAACTCTCAACACCATAGGCGCATATCACACTTGGGAAATTCCAACGCCTTCAAAATATTAAAAAAAATCATCTTAGGCGCCTTACATACTTGGAGAAAATCACGCCTAGCAAAATTTATCTAAGGCCCACCATCTTGGGCGCATTCTACACATGATGGAGGATAACGCCTAGCTTTCACCCTGAATCCACCACGCCTTGGTAAAATTTTCACCTTATTTACCACTTTTATTTACCACTTACAATCCAAACATGGGCGCATTTGATCCTAGCAAGAGGATGACTCTTCGCCTTCCATCTTTTGTCTTGACATGCCTAGTTTGGGCGCATTTTATCCCTTGAGGAGGATAAAAACTTTGACCTCGTTGACCTTCTCCTACCTTGGGCGCATTTTGATGTGTGTGAAGGATGAAACTTCTTCCAACATTCTTGGGTGACTCTTCGCCTTCCATGTTTTGTCCTCACATGGCCCAGTTTGGGCGCATTTTGATGCATGAAGAGGATGAAAAACTTTGACCCCGCTTTGACTTCTCTGTGAACTGGGCGCATTTCACCCCCTGAGGAGGATGGGCGCATTTTGATATGTGAGGCGGATTTCTCATACTTAGAAAATATTTTCAACTTTTCCCTCTTTCATTTTGGGCGCATTTCCTCATGCCTGCAGGATGAAAACTTTGACTTTCGTTTGACTTTCTTGCCTTGGGCGCATTTTGCCCTGTGTGAAGGATGAACTCATTTTCAAAAAAATTCTACGCCTCTAGCTGAGATGGGCGCATTTTGCCTATGCCTGCTGGACGAGACTCTAGACTTAGACGAATTTTCATCATCCTTGCCAGCTTACGTGCCCTGCTATTTATAGTAAGTTCTCTGAATTTACGCCTCTGGAGCTCGGATCAACTTGAAATTTTGAACGTAGCATCCTCATGATTTTATCGACTTGTCGACACTGCCACTTTTAGTCACCCTGCTATTTATAGCCTGTTTCTGAAGGTGGCTTACTATAAATAGTAAGCTCTTGTTTCTGATAGCTCCCAAGCTCTGATCGACGTGAAATTTTAATGAGGTGCTCCTCACCACGTGACCTGTTGGCTGACGCTGACGCATGCACCTGATTTGCTATTTTAGCCGCTTCAAATTGATCAATACTATAAATAGGCGTCTTCCGCTTGACCCCCGAATTTCACCAAGAGATAGTCAAAGAACGTACCGGGACGTTAAAGTTGGTTTACATCGGATTTTGAAGATTTTGACTTTGATTTATTTTAGGTCTCAAGCTAGAAAAACCCTAACTTGCACCGCATGCTTATCAAAAGATCTCCGCTTGTCTTCGCTTTGCAGACATGAATGCTCTCATGAATCAACCGGCCGGGAGGCTACCGGCCGGACACACCTGCTAAAAATAGCAAGTTCCTTACTGAGTGAGAATCTTCATTTGCATGTCACACCATCGCGAAGCTCTCGAAAAACCCATCAAGAATCACCCGACATGCAAAAGAAACCTCAACATGCAAACCCTAAAAATAGCCTCGGGAGGCTGAATTCTAAAAGTGGTCATCTCGTCTTGCATGCTATACCATCGCTGGCGTCTCCTAAAACCTGTAAGGAATATGCGACATGCAAAGAAAATCTCCTCAGATTCCGTGACCTCGAATTCAGTAATTCTTGGGGCTCTGAATCGCTTTAAAAATAGTAAGTTGTCCAATTTCGCTCAAATTTTGCATGCAAGCAGCCTGGTAAGCTCTGAATGCCGTGTGATGATCGGAATCTCAAAATAGCTGACAAATTGCTCTGAATTGCAGACTTACTAAAAATAGTAAGTACCTTGGAATTTGATGAAACTTGGCTGGAAACCTGCTGGATGCCTGCTGACAACATCGTTAAGTTCAATTTTCAATTTTCTCACTTTACTTGACCTTGGATCACAGAAACGAGGAACCCTAATTTTGACTGCCAAATATTCTTCATAGCTTAAAGCCTCAATGATCTTACACAACTCAGTAGATGGACAATTTAAAAGAGACAGAGCTGAGGAGAGAGAGAAACCCAGTTTCTAAAAAGACCGAACGGAGCAAAAATTAGGGGTCCCTTATCTTGAATGGGGCCATGTGAAAAGGTCACAACAGTCTCCTAAAATAGTAGCATTGCAATACGAAGCATAGAAAGCGAGATAAACAAAATACATGTCAAAGACATTAACTATTTTATTATCATAATTATAAGTATTAAATTTAATGTTGTAATACCAAAATATAAATATTAGCAATCTCATTATAATTATGATTACCAAATTAATATTACAATTATGATTATAAATATAATAGATATTATAATATACATGTCATTAAACAAACATATATTGTTTTAGTAATTACTATAATAATAATAAAGAAATCATAAAAGAAATAGTACTGAAATATGTGACTAAATAAACAAATGACAAATATAAATATTATTATAATGAAAATAGAATTGTTAATTGTAATTATTATAATAGTAATATACATGATAAAATAAAGTAATAATATATACCTCTGCCTTAGTTAACACATAAACCCATAAGCAGCAATTTCTAGCAAGAGATATAATAATAGAACAAACATAAAGAAGCAATCTTTAGCCAAAAACACAATTATTACTAACAAAGCCTAAAAAAGTGATCCTCATTAATAAAACAAACAGTAATCACATATGCAAAAGACGCATCTCTAAAAAGGGGATAAGTAAAACATATAAATAATGCCAAATAAAAGATAGATAAATAAACACCAAGTCGATTCCTAAAAAGCTCATAAACTAGGCGATTAACCAATGCAGCAATCAAAATTATTAAGGGATCAGTCCCAAAACAAATAAAGTAACGAATGCATGAAAAGACATGTCTAGAAAATAGAGACCTTTCATCAGCCATAAAGGAGAGATCGATGGAAGGCATCAAGGAGAAAAATAGGGAATGAGAATATGAAAGAAAGGAAAGTAGATAAGGAAGGAAGAAATCATTGTTGAGAAATCAATGTACTGTTTAGTCAAAAATCTGATAAGGCAGTGAGCAGTAAGTCTGATATTATTATAAATGTAGATACATTGATACGTAGAAAATATATTTGTGTGTATGTATTTCTTTATATAGATATACTTACATTAATGGTATATGAATATTTATTAGAAATAATGTATATATATTTAAGTAGAATATATATACGTATTAATATACATATTCATATAGGAATAATGATATATATATATATATTTTTATAAATTGAAGTCGATTAGAAATGATGACATATACATAGAATATATATATATATATATATATATATATATATTTACGATTATGCAATAATGATGCTTGCAACAATTATTGAGCCTTATAAGTAATTACGATTTTAATATAAGAATGAATAGATTAATATTTATGTATGTTTTTATCGTATAAAGGTAAGGATGAAGGAAGACGATTAAGGAATAAGGAGACACAGTAGTTCAGGTGATGTATTCACTTAGGAATAATATTTAGCATATTTTGAATATAAGAACTAGATATTGTTAAATTGATTATTGATATAATGACATCCTTTAATCTTATCATAATGAGAATTATCATAGGAAATGAAGAACTTAAAGAACCATTGGCAAAAAAAATGAAAATATATTTGATGATAGGCATGAAATAAATCTTGGATGAATGCAAATATATCTGATTGTTTAAAGATTGTCTACTATGTGCTTGTAAACCTATTAGGATGGACAAAACATGGGTGAAGTTGGATTGCCTAAAAACCCCACTTTCAGCCCCTTAGGCCCTAGACAAGGGATTGGGCTTTGCAGCCCCTTAGGCTCTTAACAAGGGATTGGGATTTGCAGCCCCTTAGGCCCTTGACTAGGGATTGGGTTATAGAAAGATGGGGGTCCCACCTAGGTCTCTGCCCCTTAGGCCCAAGATACGGGATTGGGCAAGAGAAGGTGGTAGGCCTTAGGCCACTTGGACTCTATGGTTCCTCTCCCCTAATAGGACGAG